>JAIUZE010066235.1:0-234789 GCA_022085475.1 Heliosperma pusillum
TTCATGCTATTTTATTCTAATTTCTAACATGTGAATTATTAATTCTTACGAACCCCGCTTGACTTAAAGGATATCAAATTAAACTATAATCTCATGCTATAATTTCTAACATGTGAGAAATAATAATATTATGAAAAACCGTTTAATTAAATAATTTACTTATTAAAATTTCCCGCTTGCTAAATATTACAAAACACGATATAATAACAACAATAAACTCAAAAACCGTCACAAGTCTAAAGGACTCACGGGTCATGGCTGAACCGGTTTTGGTCATTCTTTCTAAAAATCGTTTCTTAATATTTCCCGCATGCTTAACATATTTAAAACCCGTCAAAACAACAACAAAACAATCAAGTATCGACACAAACCCAAAGACCAAATCCCAGACCAACCCAGACCTGCCTGAACCGGCCTGGACCGGCCTGGTTTGGGTCGGTTTCCAGCCACCTTACACGGCTACTTCTCACAACCAAACCAACAACCACTCTAAATTATTTCCAACATGTTTTAATTAACAACATCCATTTTTAACAACCAATTCAACCATCATTCATACTAAAAATCATGATTATGAACAAATCATCCAACATGTCAAGAACACTAAATATGTTACAAATTCATACAACATAATAATAATAACAACTTATCATGTTACTACTTAAAAATCGTAAATAACAAAACATAAGTAAAAGTATGTGACTTTAATTCGTCGAGTAACTCGGAATCGTTACCTTAGCTAGCACAAAATCAATTAGCACCAAAATAAGAAGTAAGAAACCCGTCTACTAATCTTCTTCTAAAATATACGAGTCACCAAACTCGTCTTAAAAATCTTTTCCTATAAGAAATGACAAAAATAACATTATTAGAATTAAAACTTGATTTCAACAATTAAAGTGTTGAAAACGATTTTGTCGGAATTGAAAATAAAACGTACATGGAGATGAAGAGCGGAGAGGAGACTCTAGAAATATAAGTTAGGACGGAGGTGGCCAAGTAACGAAGGTTTTGTGACGATTTTGCTCAAGAACGATCAAGAACGCTCAAGAACACCAAGAACGATTTTGGTTATATTAAAGAAGGTATTAATTAGATATTAAGTTGATTTATTGTAAAATGAAAAGATAGTTAGTGAGTAATGGGGGAGGGTGTGCCGTGTAATTATAGAGGAATAATGGAGTCGGGTTTTGAAATTGTTGTTACGGGATTGACTTGGGTTTTATAATTATATTATGGTAATTGTTTAGATATTATTAGATATTAAGTTAATTTAATCAAATATCTAGATATTATTTAGATATTATGTTATTGTAATCAAAAGAAAGAAAATATCTAATCCTAAGAGGGGAGGTGGAATAGGCGTGTGAAATGGGTAGAAGTCGGGTCTGTTTTTAAGCGATTAATTTTAAGTTGACAGATCGATAAAGTTACAAATATCTTAGATATTCGTATTAGTTTAATCAAAATAATTAAAAGAGCTAAATTGAGTGGAAAAAGATGACATGGGGCGTGTGACTCATGCCAAAGTCGGGTTTCGGGTTTGTTTCGGGAATTAAGTTGACTCGGGAATAGTTAAATGACGTTCGGGGTTAAACCGTAAAACCTTCTCTTTAATTCCGAATAAATTCAAAATAATTCTATTAAATTATCATAAATTCAAATAAATCTTAATAAATTAAAATAAATTAAATTTATTATTTTTCAAAATATAATTTCGGTCTTTCAAATTACGGGAGTGAGTCGGAAAAGTCAACGAAGTCAAAGTCGACTTAAGAGTTTTAAGAAAAGTCAAAGACGACTCAAAAGTCAACAAAAGTCAAAGACGACTTAAAAGTCAAGAAAAGTCAAAGACGACTTAAACGTCAAGAAAAGTCAAAGACGACTTAAAAGTCAAGAAAAGTCAAAGACGACTTAAAACGGGATTCTCATGGAATCTCGCGGAAATTTCAAATACGAACTCGGAAATTCCAAATACGACTCCAAACAATATATTCTAAATTAAAACTTAAATTTGCTGAAAAGTATCCGTAAAATATTTTCACTAGAAAAATTGGGTACATTTCGGGTTGTTACACCCCACCCCACCCCACCCCGCCCCACACCACCCCGCTCCACACCACTCCGCCCCACTTATGCCTGCCTTACTCATCTCCGTTCCACCAATAATATAGGTCTAACTAAGTAAAAATAAAAAAATTAATAATTTTTTAAAGATGAACACTAAACTAATAAAAGATTTAGCAAAATCGGTAGATTATGTTTGTTACGTAGATAATATAGTAGTTAACGTTCATTAATCACTTGTTTGAAAAACTTATGTACTAATTAATTGAATGTGATGTTATTCCAGACCACTTTGCGGAGACTTATTAAAAATTGTACGAGACTTAGTATGTTTTAGATTTAAGAATATTATTTTTAAAAATTATTTCACGAGGGGAAAGGTAATTTGGCGGGTAAGCGGATCCCCGCGTGGCGGGTGCGGTTTTGAAAAGTTTCACCCGCACGGGTCGTGGGGCGGGTGTGGGTACGGGTACGCATTATAGTTCGCGGATGCGGGTGCGAGATACCCTTCCTCCGCACCCACCCCGCCCCATTGACATCCCTACTTCTTGGTTAAATTATTTAATTATTAAGTCAAACGTATAAATCTAAACACACAATCATTTTCATTTTTATCAATATTAAGGTTAATAATTGTGGGATCGTCAATTCAATCAGGTCACTAACAGGTCGGGTCAATATCGGGTCGGGTCTGGGTCGGGTTTGAGTCACATTATCATCGGGTTGTGTCAGGTTACAGGTCGTTATCGGATCGGGTAAAGTCGATTTTGGGTTGCAATATTCTCGAGTTCTATCGGGTACAGTTAGGTCACTCTGGGGTGGGTCGATCTGACTTGTCAGCTCTAACCACGTCCATCGAGTTCTATACGGGTCGAGTTAGGTCACTCGGGTGGGTCGGTCTGACTTGTCAGCTCTAACCACGTCCATCCTAAGACGTGGACATGGTCATTCATCTTAAGGGCTTGCTTGAGATGAGAATAGTTATGGGAGTAATAGAGCTTAAATGAACTAAAAAACGGAGGCAAGTGATGGAGGTTGGAGATATAATTGGATAGAAATGAGAAAATGTAGTGTAATAGTCCCTCCATCGAGGGAGTAATAGTTACCCACCTCCATTCCCAAATAACTATTACCTCCATATGGAGGTAATAATTCCTCCCTTACCTCCTCTTTCCACGCTCTACAACGACCACTAGCCACCAATCTCCTCCTATTTAATCTTGTTTTAACTCTCATTACTCCCTTAATAATTACTCTCATCAAGCAAGCCCAAGACTCACATTTTAATGTCATTACAAAGTGTTCATCTTTTGTGATGTCGTATTGTTAACGGAGTTGTATTTCGCCCCTCAGAATTTGTAAATGTTGTATTGCTATCGGGGTTAATTTCCGCCCATGCTTACAAATTACAATGCAGTTTCTTTGGCAATCCTCGGTCAAAGTGGATCTCGGCTGAATTCTATTAAATGAAATAATTAACTGCTTTGGTGTATGAAGCAAAAACTTCAGCGTATCAAAAATCCTGTTATATCTTCAAATAGGCACAACAGCAATATCTGACTTCTACAATCGTGTTTCCGTCCTATTGGTACAAGTGTACAACTACTCCGTCTACTGCCTACCAAAAACAGTTGTCAAGGATTCCAACGATGCCTCACCTATAAACAGCATTCATTAACAACAAAGCAAAAATCCTATTGCTTTGGATCAGGTCTCCAAGGCAATATATTCAGACTAATCTGACAGTTAAGCCTTTATCACTCTTCCATATTGGTTGCAGCAGCCTCGACATCATCTTTCATGACTTCAGAATCTGATTCCTTCTTCTCATTGTTTTCTGGTTGCACATTGCCGTTTCCAACATCATTAACTTTCTCGGGTATATTTTCGGGCCGTAAATCATTTGACTCACTGTTTCCTGTTGTAGATATATCTGTGTCCATGTCGCTTACCGAGTTCTGTTGACCAAAATGGGGTGCTTCAGCAATTGACATGTCTTCTTGCCCAATATAGGAAGGGTTATACCGATGATTAGCGGTCCTTGCCTGTGTTCAGAAGCATATATTAAAGAAAAGGTTAAGCATTGATGTTTGATCGTTCCGATCTCTTGGAGGAAGATAAAATGCTTCAAACTAAATAATTTCTTCAACCGCTGCCCAAGCCAATCCAAACCCTGACCAACTGCTCGGGCGAAAGTGACGAGAGTAGTTGAGGTCTGGACTCGAACGGTGGTCGGGGAAGGATGCCGGAGCTAAACGGAGAATAGGGTTGGTGGTTGTGGGAAATGGTGATTGGTTATGTTTGGGAAGGTGGCCGTATCTGGACGGTATTAAGGTTGCTAGAGGCAGTGGCTGCTGGGGTAACTAAGAAGGGGAGACTGGAAGAGGTATAAGGGGGAAGCAGTTTTTGTAATTTTATAAAGTTGGGAAGGATAACTTGGTAAAAAGCCATCACAAACTTACCTAAAAGGAACGGTAGGAGAAAATAGAAAAACTTCTCGAAAAAGAAAGTGGAAAGAAAATTAAAGGAGGTGGGGAGTACTGGAGGACTCATTTTTCCCAGTCTAAAAAGAGCAGACCCTTTTGTTTTCACTGCCAATGGGATCGAACAGATTATTCTTTTTGACTTTGGAATATGATGAACTCCCTCCGTCCCGGTTTTATCTTTGCTTTTGGCACATGGGCCAAGGAGAGGGGAGGGGAATGGTTGCCGGATTCGCTATATATACTCCTTTACCGATTCGTGATTCACGATTCGCTCTTATAGAATGTGTTATATGTATTTTCAGTAAGCAACATGATAAAATTCGGTTTTAACGATTCGTGATTCGTAGGGTACCGAGCGAATCCGGTAACCATGGTAGTGGTATTGAATGACAAGTGGAGAATAGCCTCATTGGGTGATCCAGTTACACATGAAAATTCTTCCCGATATAGAAAGATAAACAAATGAACGACACACCCATAAATGGAAAAGGTAAACAAATGACCGGGACGGAGGAGTAATAATGCAAAATGACTAGCTACACTAAACTAATAAGCTGCATAAGGTCAATGTAATCGTTGGCAATTTTCATTAGAGGTCATCCAAAAATATTTTCGTTAGTGTTTTCAAAGTACGTGCAACACTATGTATATCTTACCCTGACCCTACTATAGCCGAGTGCCTTTGTGGCACCTTATTTTTTCTCTTATTAGGGGCGTCAAGTTACTGGCTATAGTACACAGTTAACTGAATGCCAAAAATTCACAGGTCTGCAATACGATTAAAACTGATACCAAACATGTGAAACCAATGAGCATACCTGGTAGACCTCATGCATTTTGGAGTTGACGATATTGCCCATCTCTTCCACACCACTGACAAGATAAACTGGCCCAGTTTCCTCGACATGACGGTCGGTGTTGGTCACATATTCAGACAAGTTCAATGCAAGTTGATCTGGCCTCTGAAGAAGACGTTGAAACGTGGGCTGTAGTTCATAACACTGCTCAAACAATGAACGACGGCAGAAAACATAAAGCCCGAGTCTTGCACGAGACATTGCCACAACCAATCTTCTGACATCTCGCAAATGACCAACAAAACGAGTTCGCACAAGCGATAATAGAATGAAGTCATTCTGCTGACCTTGAAATTTGTCCACTGTTGCAACCTGAAATGACCAGTAGCATAGAATTAATAAAGTTAAAGTAAAAAGAAGATACTAGTAGCAGAGAAGTGAAATATAATATTTACAGTCAAGCAACAGTATTATGCTATGTACTAAATTTTAGAAGAAAAAAAATCCAGAAACTAATCTAGCAAGACCACTTTCATCCCCAATAATTTTCCCTGCTAAAACAGATCCCCTATTTTGATCTTATTTTGATATAATTCCCTATTTAAGATTTGCCTCTAGGTTTTTTTGTGATAAAAATTTCGTTCTTTGTAAGATAAGTCGTAACTAAAAGATATGCTATTAAAAAAAAATATATATATATATATATACATATATATATAAAACATTATCATTTATTTGTTTAAAAAATATATTTTTATTAAAATACACATTTCATGTCATACTTGAATCTTTTGATTAATTTTTTTTCAAAAAAAAAATTCTCAAATCAAAATACAATGATGAGAAACGTTAAATAATGAGTTGCCAATTTACAATCTAGAAATAATATACTAAGACGTAAAACACTGTAAACACCGTGCATGCATTGCACGGGGTCTACACTAGTCTCTTTCAAGCAAACTGGAAACTCCATCACAACGAAATGGAATGAAAATCGAATCGATGATCGTAAGTGAAAGAGTCGCTGCAAAAATATCCAACTTACCTTGTTTGGGGGCCCAATAAAGTCGTAGGGAACACATCTTCTACTGATAACATCGCGTATGAGGAGCTTCTGACCATTATAGGTTGTTAATATGGATATCTTATTAGCAGGATAGCCCAATAAGCGCATGTATATATAAACGCTAACAATGTATTCAGCCTCTCCCTCATTTTGGTAAAACCAGGGTGATGGTGCGGATTCACCTTTCCCATGATAGTCCGGCACATCCACTAACTGGTAGTCATAAGAAAAGCCAGCATTTGCCCTCTGGAAGATAGAACCTTGTTTTACCGAAAAAAGATCTCCCAACTCTCTATATCGCCAGTTATAAAGTTTGGCTATACTTGGTCGTGCTCTACCCTGGGCATTTAACTCGATGTATGGAATGCCCAGACGAACGAACCTGGTAAACAGACTCTGGTCCATGTGGCTATACTTCTGGAAAGCCATGTTCTTAACAACAGGAGGCAATTGATGATGATCACCAATTAATATGCAACGTTTAAGACGTGCATATCCATCTTCTTGCCTTTGAAGAAGCATCGGGATAAAAGTCTCAATTTCCAATATTTGTGCACTTTCTTCCATTAGTAGATTGTCATACTTGAATCCTAACTGCAGGAAGTCCTTCCGCTTAAGAGCTGCATGTGTACAAGTCATAGCAACTATTTTCGCCTGTTTAGTCATAAGGTAATTTGCCCTATCGACTGTTGATTTGAGCAACTCAAATGCCCTGCATTCTTCAAGCTCCTGAAACATAGTCTTCAGATGACGAAAGCACCCTTTTGCAGCCCGCATGTCTTTATCAAAGGAATCACCAGTAAAAATTGGTTGAGGTGCGTTAGAAAAGAACTCGGTAAATGGGAAACGATCTCGAACATACGTTGACTTATCTTTATTATCAGAACAATCAGCAAGAAACTGCTCCCAACGTGAGTAAACATGCAGTAGCCAAAAGTATCCAGCAGTTTCACAAGTATAACCTACATCCTCAGGGAGCTTTAGAGATCTTGCTAGCCTCTCTACCTCACCAAGCAGTTCCAATCGCCGCACCAGCATTGCATTAACACGGCCCTGACGACTAAAGTCCAGATCAGTCGCTAATTCCTGCTCGCCTTGTCCTAATCGAAGAAGATACCGAGCAGGCACATCTCTCTGATCAATATAGCAGAAACAAATAGGTATGAATTTAAAAATGCTCAACCGACGAATTAATGTGAATCATGTGATAGATGTAATTAAGGATCATGCTTTACCTCCATTATCTTTTCAAAAAGATCATTCAAAGCCTGATTTGAATGAGTAATAATCAATGTCCTTTGAGTAGGACAGTTGTGATAGAGAACGTTTAAAATCTGAACAGCTGTATCTGTTTTACCAGTACCTGGCGGACCTACCACCATTGTCAACCCAGGCTGAACGCCAGAGATGATCGCTCCAATCTGCCAAAGTTCGAACAAAAAATTACCAAGAATTCAAAGTAAGTTTTATTGGCAGGAAACTAAACTCCATTTATGGTCATCAATTAGCATAGCCAGGGGCCCAAAGCTTTTGAAAAGCAAACTAATATGGCAGTAACTCTCAACATATCAAGATGAAAATCATAAGAGGTACTATCATACTCCATAACAGTAAATAGATCACAGAACATACTTTAAATGTTGAATCATTGGAGAACAGCTTAACAAATAAATTTAGGCCTCTGGTATAGAAGAAATACACATTCCACTAAACTTGTTTGCCCATTGTCAAACTGAACTCAGCATTCTTCCTATAACACTTAGAAAAGCTAGATCAACTTAGCCGTACCCTCTACGTTTCCATGGCTTAGTATGATTGCTAAGTGGCAACTCTAAACTTTTGGTCACATGCATGTAGTCTAGTATCAAGATTATATCACCGGCTCGAACTACAACCAACCCAACTTTAAGATATTTTGAGCTTATAGAAAGTTCTTGAACTAGTATGTAAAGTTCTTAAGCACCATTAATTTTTATACATACTTGTAAGTAGTATTCAAAAAAAAAAAGATTATTTGACTTATTATTTTAGCTTTTATGATTGAAAATTTGTAATTAGCTTTTTTACCAAGTTTTCTGAGAAATCTTTTGAAACCTTTGACACAGTTTTGATGTTTCGGAAAGTTCTTGAGCTTGTATACGACTTTCTTGGCATATTTACATTTCATTTGAGACAGTTGCTGAAAACTTGGACAATTTTGAGCTTTTGAATAAAGTTCTTGAAGTCTTGACTTATACATGGAGTTGTTGAAAACAAGAGCTATTGAGATTTTAGGAAAATTTAGAGTTTTAGACTTCATTGTGTTTGCACTTGATTTTTGTATCTACTCGAGTACTCGGTATTACAATATAAGTTATTAAGTTCTTAGATAAAGTTATGAGTTTGTGCAAATAGAATAAATAAATTTTAACTTTGGTTCAGCTAAACTTATTCTTGTTGAGCTCGCTGCTCTCGTGTAAATTTACGTAAATGCCCCGATCTTACATACAATTAGTGGTATAAAATCCCTCCTCCAATAAGATAAAAGTTCATCAGCGTCCTGTACAAATTGCAGCAGACTTCATGTTTGCCTCAAGAACCAACACCCTCTCCATCTAGAATGAATGATAACTAACTTTTGTGCCTGCCAGCTTGTGGCCTAACAATTGATTTCAAATAAACATTTCACGTCATATATTCTTGTTCACATAGCACAGGAAATAGGTCAATTAAGTGAAAATTGGCACACCACAAAAATTAGTCATGGAAATTAGGATAGGCAACTGCAATTCCCATTTGCATTTCTCACGGAGTGGTATTAATATGGGTGACCTACACAGCAAATCCTTATCTACTGCAGATAATAGAATTATCCATCAAACAGGCTCAGCACTACTATTTCACTGGAAACTAGTTGTAAGTTGCAACATATCTTCTAACTTATAAGCAAAATATAATGCTACAAAATACTCCCAGCTTTGTTTTCTTCCACTTTTCAAATTTCTCCACACAACTTGAAAAGTTGGAAGAATAAAAAAACGGAGGGAGTACATTACAAAAGCACAGTAGCAAGTACCTGTGTAGAGGTAAATCTGACAGAGTTCTGTTTGGGTTTATCTTGGGGATAAGGGCCTGGATCTGGAGGAACATATGTCTCAACAACAAGCCTTTCCAGAACTGTGGAACCATTATCATCACCAGACACAATTACATTGCATTTGTTGCCAGGAAGGGCTTGGGGATTGCTTTTTAGCGTCTTGGGAAGCCGGATACGAAATGGAGGCTCTGGACACATATTCTCTGAACCATCTGACTTGACAAAGGAAATCTGAAGAGGAGCAAAAACATCTAAAGTTGTTGTATAGGCCAAAAATAAAATAAAAATAGTGCTCGACTATATCAATGGAAACATCACACAAACCTGATACTCAGAAAAGCTTTCTTTCAAGTGATCTGCATCAAGAAAAGTATCCTTAAAATCTACTGTCTTCAAAAGGTCAGGCATGTTAGTCCATTGAGCAGCTGAAGGATTTCCGTAACCCAAGAATATGTTGTGTAGCCAGTCAGGAACTATGCAAGTTTCATTCATAAGATCTCGGATGGATTCTAAAATAGCCTTGAAGTTGTTTTCCTTGGGTTTCCTACGCATCAAAATATTAAAAGTCCCATACACATCTTCAGCCCCTTTCTCTGCGATATCAGTCACATCCATGTGATATTGTGCTGTATCTAGTGCAACAGTAACAGTTCTCAATTCACCCTTGGGAGGCTTCCATTCGTCCCGTTTGATTCTCCCAGTGAAATCATTCATCAGATTTCCTTCCTCATCTCGAACCTCTATTACTTCACATCCACGTACATATTGAAGCCCAAGCCTTTGTGGAACAGTTGCTTTTTCAGATTCCTCTTCACTCAATGGCTCGAAAGAAGGGCGTATAGATAGCAAAAACAAAACGTCGTGCTCTTTAAGTGCATTCCATTCTGAACGTATGTGTGACCGATAGCTGGCAATGCTGAATGTAATATTTGCAGTAGCTGCTGCTGGCTTTACCTCCCCAATGTTAGGCTGCTTAACCTCAGTTATTTTAAATTCTCTTATGGGCACAGCCATTCTTGACCATCCACGGAAAGCTGTTTCTCCCTCATTGTTGATGTAGGGAAGAAGGTGAGGAACAGCTTCCTGAATATCCTCCCGAATTTCATATGTTGACTCAAGACGAAAAAGATTGAAGTTTCTCAAGAGATAATCATGAAGGGTCAAAAACTGTAAGTTAAGTTTTGGGAGAGCTAGGCAGCCTTCTCCTGAGTAGTTAATGCTAGGTACAAGGCTTTCATCCCACATAATTTGCTCATTTGGATAGAGTGGAAGAGCATTTATGGCTTCCTTCTGAGACTTTTGTTTTTCAAAAAAGGATACCATGACTTCAATGAGAAAATCGACTCTATCAGACCATGGATCATCCTTTGATATGAGTTTGAGCTGAACAAAAGAAAAGGACGCAAAAGATGTCAGTAAACAAAAAACTTGAGCAAAGAAACGCTAAACATAGTCAATTAGTCATCTAAGACAATTTTTGTCTTTCAATTTTTCTTTTAGCAGAAAGCCTCTCAATGGGTTTAAGCCTATCTCAGGCCAAGGGTAGATTGAGATAGGTCTCGCAACCTTCAATTGAGACCCTCTCGGTCGTAAAAAGCAAGCGAAATGACAAACTCAATGATCTAACACTAGTCCTTAAGTTAACCAGAAAACATACCTTCGAACAAATTAAATTTTTTAGTTCTTTAGGTGAAAGAACCGACAGCTTTTTCGAGAGATCAACGCGCTTGTCTACTGCACCAATATTTGCTAATGCCAGCTCCCGCAACTGAAGGAAAGAAGATGCATGCACAAGATTAGCAAAAAAGGACTTAGTCAATTCAAGGACAACTGTCTACTTGGGGTCACTACAAAATTCGACAAACATTATTTGAGCAGACAAAACGTTCCTTTCTAAGGCTAAGTAGTTTGTCACTATCAGAATATAGACCTTAGGCATTTTCTTGAATCCAAGCAACTGAAAGGACTGAAAGCGATCATAATGAGCTTGGAGAACCTCGTCATCAGTTAACTGTGTCCCTTCATGATCATTAATCTCAAAAGTTTCATAGAACTGTAACAAGTCAACAAGTTGTGAAAACAACTTTCCCCTCTGATGAGTGTAAAGTGCACTTAAGTGACATTTAGCAACCACAGCAACATCAGCCACAAGGGGTCTCAAGTATCTGCAACAGCCAACCCAATAGCAGATGATCTCAGATGGATGCATGAAAGCGAGAAAGTGAAGCGCCAAATTTAAAAAACAAGGATGCTTATAACAATTCAAAACTAAATAATGAAAAACTAAATGGAATTTGATAAATTACATGATAGACGTAAATGATTCTACAAACAAAAAAATATAAATGAACACAATAAACAACCCCAACTTTTATTAGGAAGAGGTGTGAAAAAAATGAACTATTCCACGAACTCAAAATGCTTATATATGAGTTATTGCAAGCACCCGCCAAAAGTTTCTCCAGATACAACAATCAAGTTGACAATACTTTGTAGCAAACAGCCATAATTGTTAGACTCGCGATCCCGGTAATAGGATCGCATGAGCCTACGACCTTAAATGAGGAAACGACCCAAATCATCGTAAGATTGTGCTAGTGGTAGGACCGCCATAGGATCTCTCAAAATTGGGTAGGATCGTGGGGGGGTCATCACTTGAAACGTACAAGATGATACAAAGTTCATTTTTCTTCTACCTTGGAATTTTATTTGCTATTTTGTAACGCAAATAAAAGTACAAGTATGCAATATTTACATGTAGGTAGCGAAATTCACTCATTTGATAGGCTTTCAACATTATATTGTACATATCACATCAAATTCATTTCATAAGGTTGTTCATTCCAGCTATATGTAGGATCTTACGATCCTCGGCCGATCCTGCATTCTCATCTGACACACTTTCTTCTATATATGAAGTAAGATTCTAATCCTAACAACCTTAAAAACAACCACTTTTTTAAGATTCTAATCCTAACAACCTTGAAACAACCACATTTTTTCACTGAATTTTGGCCTAACTTGATCCATGATTGATCATGTTTCATTGTTAGTCAAGATTAGAATCACCACATGGCCTTATATAGTTCTATTATCGCGAATATCAACCAAATTTGCCTTAACTTGACATGCTTACTAAGTGCTTGTAAGGTGAGTTACGACATTCTCATGTTTTCAGAAGGTTGCTATCAAAGAATATTTATAAACCTTGCTCGTGCTCGACGAAAATATTCAGTGGGTTCTAGTTCACTAATTCCCAAAAATTAACGAGAAACTTGATTACTAAAAAATCAGCAGCGTTAATTTCGCTGACTATAAACCCCCTTATTTGTTAGTTAAGCTTATGCATGACTCTTTCTAGTATAATCAAAACTAAGCATAATCATTAGCAGTGCATACTCACATAGCCTCTCTATACTTTAAGAGTGTTTATTAAACACCATGCAGTTTGTATAGAGCAGCGGTCATGCCTGTCAGTTGTGATCAAGCACATGCAGGTGCAGTGCACAGGCTACATCGAGACAAATAATTTTGAACAACTTCAAGAGTGTTTATTATACAGCATGCAGTTTGTATAGAGGAGCGGTCATGCCTGTCAGTTGTGATCAAGCACATGCAGGTGCAGTGCACAGGCTACATCAAGACAAATAATTTTGAGTCAGTGGGAAGAATGAAAAGGTTTTTCATCCACAAACTTCCCGACCATCTGTTTTTAAAAAAAAAACAATCATGTTTAGTGAGGCAAGCACAAAGTATCACCCCTACCCCACCGAGACAGTATCAAGCCCTACTTTTGCTATTCCCTAGAAGTAAAATCCAAATCTTCTCTTTCCTAACTCTCCACCCAATCAATCTGCAGTCACCAGCACTACTAACCATCAGCAAATATCGCAGGAAGGTGGGGAAGCTAATTAAAAATCCTAAATAACAAAACGTCCTCCTTCCTCACCAAGGATTCACCAGCCGTAATATAGCAATTTCCCTCCTTGGCCTGGGATCACCTCCCAAAAAGATATAATCACCATTCCTTTACGATTCCTTTGAGTTAGGCAGAATTAGCCACCCAAATTATCATAAATCCTATAAGATCATGTCACTCAAGAATCAAGATATGGAAATAGCACTAATCTGGGCTCAGACAAGAACCCAATTTCCACAAAATCCATTTCAGCAGTTCCAACGGCAAATGAAAGTAAAGTACTGAAATGTGAAAACACTCATTAAAAAACAATGAAACAAGAACCATATTAAAAATGAGTGTATAATATACTTTATCCATTCATTCATTTCTCTACATATTCCATTTTAGGCTTTTTCATCTAGTTCTATACATTTCCTTATTTGGTAACTTTTAAGTAGCAAAGTTATAACTATGCCCTTGATTTCTAGTCTTTTCCACCTTCTCCTTTCACCAGCCAACACTGCAACCACCACCCAGCCACTAGTAACCACCAACATATACATCACCACCACTCTCCTCATCAACCTTTCCCATTGTACGTCCCGGATCGTTGATAGTTCACGCTGCCAATCATATACCATCTTCATCGGCGCCCAACCGCCCCCGCCACCGAAAAGGACGTGTTCTCACTCTTAATCTCCCGACTATGTCATTAGTGTGGTTATTGTTTTAAAAATCAACTTCTATTTTACTAGATCTATGATTTAAATCTCAAAGATCTTTGAAAAAATGACAAAAAAACGAAGACTCCATCAAAGCGCACTGCTGGAGATGGTCTCGGAGGGTGGGGCGCGCGGGTGATGGAGATCGAACGGTTGAGGATGGTCACCGAATCACCAGTGGGTGGAGCGTGGGAGTGGCGGAGATTGTGGGGGGTTTAACGGCCAAACGCATATACCATCTTCATCGGCGCCCAACCGCCCCCGCCACCGAAAAGGACGTGTTCTCACTCTTAATCTCCCGACTATGTCATTAGTGTGGTTATTGTTTTAAAAATCAACTTCTATTTTACTAGATCTATGATTTAAATCTCAAAGATCTTTGAAAAAATGACAAAAAAACGAAGACTCCATCAAAGCGCACTGCTGGAGATGGTCTCGGAGGGTGGGGCGCGCGGGTGATGGAGATCGAACGGTTGAGGATGGTCACCGAATCACTAGTGGGTGGAGCGTGGGAGTGGCGGAGGTTGTGGGGGGTTTAACGGCCAAACGCCATATAGTGGTTCCTAGGTGGGCGAGGTGGTTTGAGGCTGTGAGTGATGTGGTGGCAGATTGGATATGGTGAAGGTTGATGGTGACTTCACTTACTTGTGTGGGTGATCGGTTAGGGTATGAATTTGTGAGGTATTGGGGTATTTTGGTGGAAAAGAACAAAATTGAATATTATAATAATAATCCTTAAAGAATGTGTAAAAGTGATGTAATTATGTATAGAAATTAATGAAATGGAGTAAGTACAAGCTACGGTGCAGCTTCAGGCACCGCTCTCGTGTGTTAGATACTTAGATGGCTGGACTGAACATGTTACCTTACCAGTCTCAGCTTCCATAACCCCCCCCCCCCCCACACACACACACACATGTAACCTATACCCTACAGTCTCAGCTTCCTCTCTATGTGTATCAATAATCGCATAAGAAACTAGACTCCACAACCACAACAATACATTAACGTTGGAATGACAAGTTTGACAACAATAGTGGCCTACAATCCTTTTCACCAACATGTTTGTATCGACAGATCTTCTTCAAGTGCCCCATTATAATCAACATGTGACACTCTACTAGTGCTCAAATTGATAAGATCTTATCTCAAAATGCTGGTGACTGACATCTTAAACAATCCCTCGTCATTATATCACGAGGTTTAACAAAAGATAATGCAAGGGAATGTGAATATAACAATCTTATGAAGTTTCTGACGACAAGCAGAATAATATTTCTTTTCACGAGAAAAGAAATTTTAAGGCATATACCACAAACTGACACACGCAACACTGCCCTTCCTAGCCTATCTGTCACGCCATGTGATAATGTATTTTTCATTTTCTATACGTAAGAGATTCAACCACACTCTCCAACTACTTTTTATTCTAAGAGTCGTCCTCCTCAAATGCTAAATCTACCTCTTGAGTGATTTTGGAGGTTAAGGAATGGAAATGAATTCCCTTCTTCGCATATACAGTTGGGTCAGAGCGGAATGAATTGGGTGGCAATGGGGCGATGATATTCCTCGTCTATAAATAAAACTAAAATCCTTTCAAGAATCCAACATAAGAAAGGTTTTGCACGTGAAACATCCTTACTCCCTTCTCTACGCCTCCCATAGTCCATTAGTCCCATATCCACATTTCTCTTCCCATCTACTATTGTATCCAAACAAAACCCCTATAACAAAACAACAGCCAGAGGAATTGAAGACTTTTGCTAAGAATCAAAACAAAACTTCCAAGCTTGCAGTTAAGCTTCAAGCCCATAGTATTAAATATTGGCTTTCGTGACGCTAGCGGCCAATATTACCTACAAAAGTTATAAGGTGTTGTGGTGATCGCCATAAGCTTTACAAATAGGTTGCGCTTCACCACCGCGGTCCCGATTTACTATCAAGTTCCAACCTTCAACAATCTAAAGTCCTTGAGTTCCATTTCCCAGTACTCCCACAGTTCAATCCAATTGCATACATTTTGGTAATTATATGTGAGGTTTTAATCAACTAAAACGTATGGAATTGCATATCTCCAAACAAACAATCTTAAAGGGATAAACAAAATGCCTAGTGTGAAACAAAAATTTGAGAAAACGATAAAGCAATATACCTCCTTGTCGGCAGTTGGCTTAATAGATCAATAAGAAACTCCATAAACCTCTCACAGTATAAGATGCAAGCATCATCAACTTTTTCAAAGTTACCATCATCAAGATTTTCTGAATCGGGTTGTGCATTGTGGAACACCTTAGAATTGAGCACCTATATAAAATGGGTAAGTACTAGAAGCAAGGTTAATTTAACATGAAAGAATACAGTAATGTCATACACGCCCATACCTCTAGGAACTCTTCAAAGAGATTTTTAAGAAATGTCGCTTCCACAGACCTCAAGGGGTCATAGCTTTCTCCTCTTTTTTTAGCCTTTTTGGCTTCTGCTTTTGTCATCTTTTTCCATTTCTTTATCAGATTTGGATTAAGACACAGTTCCATCTGACAAGCAGCAAATCCATCAGCATACAGGAAAAAAGAGAGAAAAAAATAATAAAATTCTGTAACCAGATTTCACCTGAAAGCGACCAAATGACAAGCTATGCCAGCATTGCAGACCAGCCAGCCTTAGAACAGTCTCACTAACGACTTCGTCCTCTAAGCTCTGCAGGTGCAGTGAATAATATGATAAATACCAACAAAAGACAAAAACAACTAGCAAAATTAACGCTCACTAAGAAGCTGAGATTATAGAGGAGACGTGAGTATGCACCTGAAAGGCATTGATCATGAAAACCAAATAGTTCGTCTTCTCTGCAATACTGAAACGATCTCCCTGACCAGAAGATAGCAAAATGGTGAATAAATTAAGGTAACCCAATCAACAAACACTTGGGCAGGCCCTTCGAAAAATTATAGCAATAAAATTGACTGTCTATAACCAGCAAAACAGGCTGAAAGCTCGATGACAATGTAGACAAATTTCGGGTACGCTACTAACCACCAAATGAACGAAAAACTCAATAAATAGGGAAAAAAAAGATATGCATATTCAATATAGGAGACAGCCTATAATTCATAAGGTGTCAGCTTTTAAGCTTTTATCCTTTCATTACCTTCTGTAAATTTTAAATTTTTCAATTTTTTTTTCTAGTGTATCTTATATCATTACCCGTTGGCCCCCCGGAGTTCAAATCCTAGCTCTGCCACTGGTAAGAGACAAAAATCAGGTAGAGGGTAATTCATGACTTGACATTGAGTGAATAACCCATGCTTTGCCTCATCGATTGCTGGCTGTGCCAACGCCTTTTCTCCATAAACATAAATGTACATGAAACAACTACCCCATCTCCTTGTGCTTCACATATAAGGATCAGAATCACTAGTCAACACTCCTTGTGACACAAGCGAGTTGTTTAGCAGTTGCATTCAGTCGAGTAGGATAGCAAAACAAGTCGGAATTTCCATTTTGTAAATTAAGGTAAATGCAGGAATGGAAAGAAAAGAGTAAAGTAAGAAACCTGATCCTTAAGGTGAAGAACTCGGTCTAAAAAAGCCCTAAAGACATCCTTCCTATCATGAAAGCACGCCCAGGCGGCGACATTTTCTCTAAACTTCTCATTAATCATAAGAATGATACTCATAAGATGCTGGAAAGTGGCGGTATTCGGATGAAAATGAGGCCAAAGATAATTCTCAAGATACTGGCTAACCTCCAAGATCATAACACGCTGTAAAGGGACAGTCTTGTTACCAGACATAACGGTGAGCTCGGTGCGGTAGATTTGGTCGACGAGGTCGGGGTTGAAAGCGGAGGCGGAGACAGAAGAGGAAGAAGAAGGGAGCCAGGTAGCAGCGGCGATTTGGGTAAGACGGTCGCGTTGGATGTCGGAGAGAGTGATGGAGTTGGGTGCGGCGGTAGAGATAGGGAAGGAGTCAGGTGGTTTATGAAGGTCAACAGGATACTCGGCAACATGGTGGCGCTTGAAATCGTAGGTGCCTGTGCCGTATACTTTCGTCATTCCTTAGGGTTTTTCTAGGGTTTTTCTAGGGTTTTTATGGGTGATACTGATTTGCTTTGCTTTGCTTTTAAGTGAACTAATAGTGGAAGAAGAAGGAAGAGTGGGAGAGAGGATGCTTGACTGTTTGTTGCGGATGCCGACTTCAACTTGCAGCTCTAACACAAGTGGGAGAAGAGAGATCCGTCATCCCCACGAGATAGCTCCCTAAACTTTTAACTTCAAAAAACTTTAACCTTCAAATTTCACTAGGGTCTCTGCGTCTCTCTAGACTCTAACTCTTTAAATTACGACACATTTTTTTTCGAAAAATTCTTACGATACCTCGAACTTTGGTAGTTTGCTCGAAATATCCAAAATTTTGACTCGAGAAACTTTATGTGGTTATAATTCGGGTTTAAAAAATCGGAAAATGACTAAAGTTTTTTCAAATCGTTGATCTTTCCGAGAGCTACGACTTGAAAAAAAAAATTTGTCGTATTTTGATCCCGTGGCTAAGAGTTTTTGTATGTCAAAGATTTTTTTCACCGAACAAACTTTGGGTGACCATATATCTTGGTCACGAGTTCCGAACTCGCCAATTTTTTTTTTCAAATCGAAATACTCGGAAAGATGAACGATTTGGAAAAAAAATCGTCATTTTTCCGAATTTTTAAACACGAGTTATGTCCACTTAAAGTTTTTCGGAGCAAAAATTTGGGTATTTCGGGCAAAATGTTATAGTTCAGGGGTACCGTGGGAATTTTCCGTTTTTTTTATTAAGAAACGGTATTATTTAGGTTAATTGATAGGAATACTCTGAATTATGGGTGTATCGCTTAAATTATAACAAACTTTATTTTAACTAACAATAAAACCAACTAGTGACCCCATTCATTTTGAATAGAATTGGTTGTTTAGTTAACTTATAATAGCAGGTAATTTGTTTAGTTGTCATTTTACCTTTAATCTTCATCTTCTTCCTTTAAATCTTCATCTTTTTCCTTCTTCCTTCCCCATTCCATTTTAATTTCCAATTAAAACAATAAACACTTAATTAGCCTCCTAATTAGAGTTCGTAACCAAATCCCGAGTACTCCCCCATATCTCACATACTTTCTCTTCGCCATAATATGCGGTGCTTTCAATTCTCCTTCGTTTCTCTCATAAAACTCCCCCCCCCCCCCTTTTTTAGAGTTCTCTCCCCCCTCCTGTTTCCCCAAAATTAGTCCTTCCAATCTTCAATCCACCTGAAAACTCATCGTTTTCATCTCCTTTATTCTTCAATTTCCTACCTTTCTTGAAAATTTGAGCAAATTTTGGTCAATTTTACCTTACCCGGCTCAAAATTCATTTGAAATTTGAAATGTTGATTGATAACCAGATCATAACTTGGGAAATCAGTTGTGAAATAACATAAGTGATGCGAACAATCTAGTAATTATCGTTTAAAGGCTTGATCTATTACCCTTTCCAGAACTAGAATATTTGTGCTCCCCGAAGTTCATGATGGCTAGTAATTGATTACCAATTTTATCAAGCTCGAGAGAGGGACTCAACTTTCAAAGATAACACGCTTTGGCGAAGAACTCAGATACGGAGTATTATTCCTAGAATCTTAGTACATCCACTCATCAATATTGTCGCAGGCTTCACTTACATTACTAGAGAGATACACATACCTAAAAACACAGTTGTGAATTATTCATGGCTTTATGTAAAATAGTAGAAGTAGCTTTAATGGTGATTAGGTGAAAGATTGACAGAAAAATGAAAAGAAAAAGAGGGGTTATAAGAGGGTTGGAAATTTATTTACTACCTTAGCAGGTAGCCAGTCGCATATTATAATTAAACCGAGGAGGGGTATTAGTTGATTTTATTGGTAGTTAAAATATAGTTCGTAGTATTTTGAGTAGAACCCCCATAGTTCGGAGTATTGCTATCAATTAATCCAAGGATATATGAAACATACCCCTAAGTATCGAAGTCCCTCTCCTTTATATAGGGAAAGGGACTTGAAACGTAAGCATTCACAGACCCCAAACCCCGATCGGGGTTCCACTTACCCGGCTACAATTGCTCAATTGCTCAATTTAATGCTTAAGGAATCCTATTTTATGCCTTTAAGCTCCTTAATTCTCCGGTTAATTGCATATTCTTGGGATTCCTTGAGCATCCAAAGGAGCATCCTATGTTGAGTTGTGGACTCCTTGCATTGGGCTTCGTTTTGGTTTCTCATTTGCATATCAACCCATTTCACAAATCTTCATGCTTGGCTTGTCATTCTCCATACTATCCTTCCATGGTCCATCTTGCTTCCATTAGCTTGTTGGACTTTGGTGCTTGCTAATGTGCTAGGTAAAAGCCTCTAAATGCTAAGCTTCCTACAAAACATAGCAAAAACGAGCAATGCACCTCGAACACGTAATTAGCTCATAAATATACTAAACAAAGTATAATAATCATGTAAAATCGAGCTAAATTAGGGAGTAAAATCATATAAAAACTAGACATATCAAACTCCCCCAAGCTAAACCCTTGCTTGTCCTCAAGCAAGCACATAAGACCAAGACAAGAGAGGAAAACAACCAAGTCCCCACAATTGCAATATCCAATTTTAAACTATCAAGCATAATGACTCAAATCCCGAAATAACATGGGCATAAGGATAATGCAATAAACATGGATGAGATTTACATGGCGGCGTAGCATGAAAGACTTCAAATGAACTGTTTGGCTCTTGCATGATCTTTTGACTTATGGACTCTCACGATACACTCAAACTCATTTTAATGTGAAAGGATTTTTGTGAGTAGCACTCACCTATCCTCGACTCATGAGAGTGTACCCGTAATCTAATATGGTAAGAATTTCAAAACTACAAGCCAAAACATTCAAATGCAAGCATGAAAATGAAGACATAGGTAAGAACAAGGTTAATAAGAAATGGGTAAGAAAGGGGAACAAATGATTTATGGTATGTGGAGCTAAGTCAAGTTAGCAACAACCATATGTAAGGATGCTCAATCCCAAAACTATCCCAAAATTTATAATACAATTCTCAAGAAAACTCTCCAAAATATATGAATAAAACATGAGAATTTCTTAAATCATTTTTTTCTTCTTTTTTTCAACATACAAGATATGCTTCTCTTTTTTCATTTCATGCTTTTTTTTTCTTTTTTTTTTTCTCATCTTTTTTCTTCATTTCCAACATTTTTTCATTATTTTTCTTTCTTTTTCATCTCAAAGCATTAAGACCAAGCTCACAATGATACTTCAAAATAGAACAAATCCTAAATGAGCACCCAAACACAATTAATCAAGGCTACTAGCTCAACAAGGTAGGCATTTCTTTGTATGTAGCTAAGGATATATTTTTGTGAATGAGTTCAAAAAGGCAAATTTAATCATGTGAATGGCTCCAAAATGCTAACAAATGAATGCATGCTTATAAAGAAATGAAATCAAAACCATACTTGTGCGTATTTGATGTAGCACAAACCATAAGGAGACCTACACTCACCTAAGAGAGACCGGATATGGATGCATCGGTCTAAAGAGGCTCTACCTTACCAATTTGTGGCTTGCCAAAAGTCAAGATCAAGCTTATTAGGTTCAATTTCCATCTTCCACCTACTATGTCAAGACATCCTCATGAATGCAGTTATCCCGTCAAATAATAGAGAATCATTAGCTATTAAGCTAAAATTGGGACATACAAATGGGTACAACTATGTAAACCATTGATATACGATTATTTTAGACCGTTTCCCCTCTTTATTTTCTTATGTTTCATTGCATTTAGTTTAGTTTAGCGTCGGTTTTATCGTATTTTGGCCCTTATCCCGTGTACTCTCATATTACTTAAATCCGTCTCATTTTATAGGAAATATGTCAAGACAAAGACGAAACGGGATGAGAACCGAGAAACCGTCACAAGACTAGACACAAAGAAAAGAAAAGAACAGAAGAAAGAGGAAGGAAGAGGAGGCGCAAGCCGGTGGTGCCACCGGCAGCCGGCCCACCGGCCATGGCCACCAACCCCAATTTATCAACCAGCGAACAAAGGGAGAGTAGCAGGGGACTCCAGCCGGTCGGACCAACCGGCAGCCGGCCGGACCGGCTGGGTCACGTATCATATGAAGAAGACTGAGTAATTGGCAGCCACCGTCAGCCGGTCAGGGCCACCGGCAGCCGGTCCGACCGGCTGGGGGTGACTCGTGAAGGGAGGAAGAGAAATGAAGACGGAGGAAGGTCAGAGGGGGCCAGCCGGTCCAGGCCACCGGCAGCCGGCTGGGCCCCTTTTCTCCGCAAATCTGATTTTTTTCTTTCTTTTCTTCTTTTGACCCCCTAATCCTACCAACCTATAAATGCCCCCCTCCTAATTCACCCTAGACACACAACCCTAGACATAAGAACCCTAGTAATTAATAAGAAATACCTCCCTAATTAGTACTTTAATCTCTCTTAATTAGTGATAATTACTCAATTTCCTAGTTAGTTATTGTTAGATCTAGTCTTTCTCTTAGTTACTAGTGAAGATTTGGGTTGTAATTTGAAGACAAGAGGAGACTCTTATTTGATTATTAATCCAAGTTTCAATCTTTCTTACAAGTTTGGTACAATTTCTCATCCTTATTTCATTAATTGTCTTCTAATTACTTGTTCTTGTTTATTTACTTAGTTTTCATGTTGAATATGTCTTTTCTTGTTTATTTCATATCAAAGTATCCATCTTTAATGCTTTCCTTCATTAGTATGAGTGAGTAGTGTATTGCTAGGGTAAGATGGGGGAATTAATGTAGGTTTATGGGTCGATTATGGTAATTGGGCATAAAGATTAAGTCTTTTAGTAGTCTACTTGTTTTGTGCACACAAGGTGTTTGTTGGAATGCTTGAATGAGTAATTTGAGTCCTTCCCATGTTTTATTACTAGTTTGAGTGAGAGCTTAGACTTGTATTGTTGTTGTGTGTGTTTGTTGGATGTTTAGGGGGGGTTAGGTTGAGAACCCAATCGAACCTTAGACTAGGGCTCGTCTCGCATCGAGAGGTGGAGGCTTGCCCTTTAATCCGTCTTACACCGAGAGGTGGAGACATGTTTAGACTCACCTTTAGACTAGTCCTAACCCTCACCATAATTGACCTATACTTGCATTAATGAACCCATCCACCCTAGTTCCTTTTAATTATTGTTTTACATCGCATCTTTGCCTTCTTGTTAGTCTAGTTTATCATTAATCCTCTTCAACTTGCTATTTGTTAGAACTAAACTAGAATTTGATTAAACCGCCTTAGAGCCATAATTATCGTCCCTTGGGTTCGACCTCCTTACCCTACTACATTAATTAGTTTTGTATTGAGTCCTATAAGTATTAGTTTGATCGGGGGAGGGCAACTAACCCCGCATCAACCATGATCAAAGTAGGCAAGCAAAGCATGTGAAGCACAAATTTCAAAGTTTCATAAATTTCCTAACTAAATGCAACTACTAACTAAAATGCAAATGCAATCCCCCCCCCCCAAGCTAAACACAACATTGTCCTCAATGTGCCAACATGTAAATCACCCAAGCTAACCGAAAAAAACGATTCAAAGCACAAAACAGGGAAGACAAGAGGTTAATATTTAATGGGGAGTGGGAAAAATAAAACTAAAGTGCAAAGCAAAAATAACTTACAAGACTAGCTGCCTCCCTCAAGCTAGAATAAATATGGGGGAATCTTCCAAAGTGATGAAGGAAATGATGTTTCCTTGGGATTTAAATGAAGAAAAATGAAAAAGAAAGATAGAGGATACCGTCGGTTTTGAAAATGAGTAATGCTGAAATTCTAGTTTTCGTACAAAACAGAATACAAAACAGACGACTTGGGGAATAAAACCCCGATCGGGGCCTGGGAACCCCGATCGGGGTTGACCCTCTGTAAGTCCCCTGACTTTTTTTCCTCGTCCGTGTTTTGCAATATGAGCTTCCCCGAACGGGTTTCCGTGCTTGGGGATCATGAATTACCTCATCGACTCCTCTTTACTTCATTCTTCACCTAAAAATCACCAAAAAGAAACATCGTCAAGTCTAGTTAAGTCTAAAAAAATGAGAAATTACGCAAAATAAGGAAAATAAAATAAAATGAAAGCAAATAAAAGCTTGGGTTGCCTCCCAAGAAGCGTTGGTTTAACGTCCCTCACGACGTATGAAGCTCGAGTTGGTTCAATATTCCATGCGAACTCCTTCTAGTATCCCAACGATCGCATTCTCATGGTAGACCTTCAAACGATGGCCATTTACTTGGAATTTTTCGCCATTGGTGGTCATCACTTCAACGGAACCAAACTTGTTGACATTTGTGACGGTATATGGACCGGACCACCGCGATCGTAATTTTCCCGGAAATAGCTTGAGTCAGGAATTAAAAAGCAACACCTTACCACCAATTTGAAACTCTTCCTTCAAGATTTTCCTATCATCGACAAAGTGTGAGCTTTCCTCCAATGATAACTCTTCTCCATCCAACTCAAACTCCAAAGCATCCATATGCTCATTCCCAATCTTATCATCACCCGCAAATGATTCTAATACCAAGATTGCCTCCAAAGGGTCTTTAGCCAAAGAGCGAGAGATAGAGTCATCTATGACAATGTCCAAAACATCAATAGAAAAGCAAGACTCTTCTAACATAGGACTCTTCATGGCATTGTTCAAGTTAAATGTGACCTTATCGTCACCCACTTCCAATGTTATTTTACCTTTCTTGACATCCATTATCGCACCCGCGGTATGAAAAAAGGGTCTTCCCAAAATAATTGGGAATTGGGCATCTTTGGCCATGTCAAGAACAATAAAATCAACCGGAAGAAAAAATTTACCAACTTTAACGGGAACATCCTCCAAAACTCCCAAAGGGCGTTTTATAGAATGATCCGCCATTTGCAATGTGACACTAGTACATTTCAAGACTCCCATGTTAAGCTTAGCACAAATAGAGTAAGGAATGACACTTACACTAGCACCTAAATCACATAAAGCTTTATCAATTTGATAGGTACCAATTGTGCATGGAATGAAAAAACTACCGGGATCTTTTAACTTAGGAGGGGACTTTTTTTTTCAAAAGAGCACTACACTCGGCGGTGAAGGATATAGTTTCAACATTATCAAAAGTCCTCTTCTTAGTTAAAATTTCTTTCATGAACTTAGTGTAAGACGGAATTTGAGTGATTAATTTGGTAAAAGGAACAGTTACCTGGAGGTTCTTCACAACTTCCATGAATTTACCGAATTGAGTGTTCTTGTGATGCTTTGTCAATCTATGAGGGAAAGGCACTTTGACTTTTTCCGGCTCCTTTGTCTCAACATCCTTCTTTGGAGGAGCATCCTCCACATCTTTGACTTGCTCAACCACAATGGGATCATCCACCTTCTTTGACATAACCTCATCTTTCTTACCACTAGGGGAAACCTCCAACTCAACAAGCACCTCCTCATTGTCTTTGGGCATGAGTGGCTCATCATACTTCGTACCACCTCTCAAGGTGATTGCATTGAGAGTATTACGTGGTTGCTCACCTTGAGGTGGTAATTGACCCGTTCTTCTTTGAGAGCTAGAAGAGGCTAGTTGAGCCATTTGTTGTTCTAGCATTTTGATTGCGGAACCATGGCTTTGATCATTCTTTTGAAATTAAGCCAACATTTCTGTTTGAGTCTTAGCCAATTACACTACCAATAACTTGAGTTCTTGGTAGTTTTGTTGGACATTTTGGAGTGGTGGAACTTAGTTTGGTTGGCAGTTTTGGATTGGTGGTCTTTGTTGGTAGTTTTGATTTTGATAGCCCGGCGGAAAATTGAACCTTTGTTGTGGGACATAGGCATTTTGTTGAGCTTGAGGCACAAAATTTTGTTGGGGTTGAGGATTGAGCACATTTTTGCTTTTGTAAGACAAGCTGGGGTGAAATTTTGTGTTTGGGTTGTAAGTATTGGAAAAGGTACCTGGTGGATAAGAACTTTGTTTAAAAGTTTGAAAAGCACATACCTCTTCCATAGTGGCATGGCATACATTGGAGAAATGACCCGCACCTCCAAAACTTTCGCAAACAACAATTTGACTAGTAGAAGACACGACATTGAGTTGATGAACCGCTTGTTGAGCCTCCAACTTTTCTTGGAGCAAAAGGATTTGATTCTTCAAAATGCTAGTGTCAGAAACTTCCTCTCCTCCTTGGATGGGTGCACTATTGGGCATCGTGGATCGCCATGGATTCAATGGTGGCATGAGCAATACCCGTGTCAATTTCTTGAAACCGCCCATTGTTGGCGGAATCAAGAATTCTTCGGAATTTGGCACAACACCCATTGTAGAATATTATGGCAAGGAACCGAGCATCCAACCCATGGTGTGGGCATTGCCTTTGGAGCTCCTTGTACCTCTCCCTAGCTTCATATAAGCTCTCAAGAGCTTGTTGACAGAATCCCGTGATTTGGCTCTTCAAAGTTTGAGTTTTTTCGGGTGGAAAAAACTTTTGATAGAAAGCAAGAGCCAATGTCTCCCAATTTGTCACTCCCATGGTGGCACGATCAAGGCTATTGATCCAAAGTTTTGCCTTGCCCTTCAAAGAGAAAGGGAAAAGTATTTCCCTAATTTGGGCTTGAGTGACTCCCGTTTGGCAAATCATGAAGCAATAGTCACAAAAGTTTTGCACATGCAAATTGGGATCCTTCAAAGAACTTCCCCTAAATTGCTTCCTCTCCACAAGGGTAATGAAAGCTGGTTTGATCTCGAATTCCGGGGCGGTAATTTGAGTGGTGGTGATACCGGCCGGAAGCATAGCCGCAGTGGGCTTGGAATGATCGGAAAGTTTCACCATATTCTTAGTTGGTGAGGGTGGTGGTGATGATGATGAACTAGAAACCTTCTCCTTTTCAAGGTTTTCCAGATCGTCTGAGTAAGACTTTCTGGTACTTTCAACTTGCACGGGTGAAGAGGCGTATTTTACTTCTTTCCAAAAGCGTCGTCTTCTACGAAAGGTTTATCGGGCTCGGAATCCGGTGAAAGTAATTCTTCCTCACGAGAAGACCTGGGCATAAGGGAACAATCTTCAAGAAAATTGTAAGTACGGTCTCAAGGAACAAGTGTTCCTAAAGACAAGAGAGAAAAAAAAATTATAGGAGTCTACAAATAAAAAACGAAATAAAACCGTTTCCCCGGCAACGACGCCAAAATTTGATAGGCTATCGCACACCTAATCAAAGATAAATACCCTAGATACAAATGAATGTAGTAATAGGGGTCAAACACAAGGAGACGGGAATTTCGCTATGAAATGCTATGAAAAGACTACTATCAAAGTCGGTTTAATGGTTGTTTTAGTTTTGATGTTTAGCTAAAAATGATGTAAATTAATATAATATTAAAAGAGTCTAAGGGAGTCGGGTCACTCATGCAAATACGTAAATGCTCATGTTAAACATATGAATTCTTAATATTGTTAATTGTTTAGGCTAAAGGCACTCATCTCTCGATATTAGTGTCAACCTTAGGTCGAGTCCTAGAGTACTTTCGTTATGACTAGAGTCGTCCTACTACACATGCTTAGTTTAATCCGATTCCGTGCCTCTCGATTTATAAAATGAATTAAAAAATTTAATCAATGTGATTGGCCAAATAACAAAGATTAACAAAACAATACAAGCATGTGATAGAAACAATTTATCAATATTAAGTCATCCTTATTTTAACAATTACAATTTACTAATTATGCATGACTTCCTTAATCCCTAGACAAAGGAAACTACTCACTCATGTTGATGATCATTAAAGTAATAGTATTTGATATAATAAGCATGATGATTATGAAATTATAACGGAAAACAACTTGTTAATAGAATGTGCTACACTAAGTGAATGAGAACTAACAATTGTAATGTAAATAACAATGAAACTATGATTAACTAGTGTTACGATTAACTAAATGATTAGAATTAGAATTACCGCAATGGAGAAGTATAACTCGGAAATGAAGAACAAATAACCCAAATAACTTGAATGGAAAGATTGAATTTCAACTTTGAAATGTAACCAAGTGTTTGAACAAAGTAATAACCAAATGTTTAACTAAATATGAAACTAAGAGAAACTTGTGTGCTTAAACCAAGGGAAATGTAAGGGAGAAATATGTGTGAAGATAGAGTAAAATATGATGAAAAAGATATGAAAAGCATATATGAAAAGCATATATGAAAGATGCCCCTGAGTGTCGAAGTCCCTCTCCTTTATATAGGGAGAGAGACTTGAAACGTAAGCATTCACAGACCCCACAGCCCGATCGGGGAATGGGAACCCCGATCGGGGTTCCACTTACCTGGCTACAATTGCTTAATTGCTCAATTTAATGCTTAAGGAATCCTATTTTATGCCTTTAAGCTCCTTAATTCTCCGGTTAATTGCATAGTCTTGGGATTCTTTGAGCATCCAAAGAAGCATCTTATGTTGAGTTGTGGACTCCTTGCATTGGGCTTCATTTTTGGTTTCACATTTGCATATCAACCCATTTCACAAATCTTCATGTTTGGCTTGTCATTCTCCATACTATCCTTCCATGGCCCATCTTACGTCCATTAGCTTGTTGGACTTTGGTGCTTGCTAATGTGCTAGAAAAAAGTCTCTAAATGCTTA
Source organism: Heliosperma pusillum (assembly GCA_022085475.1). Classification (NCBI taxonomy): domain Eukaryota; kingdom Viridiplantae; phylum Streptophyta; class Magnoliopsida; order Caryophyllales; family Caryophyllaceae; genus Heliosperma; species Heliosperma pusillum. The sequence continues at coordinate 28,813 of JAIUZE010066235.1, forward strand.
GATTCCTACAAAACATAGCAAAAACGAGCAATGCACCTCGAACAAGTAATTAGCTCACAAATATACTAAACAAAGTATAATAATCATGTAAAATCGAGCTAAATTAGGGAGTAAAATCATATAAAAACTAGACATATCAGTAACGCACCTATCCGGCCGAGTGTGCCCAACACTCGACCTAGTAATAACCGAGGTATTACATATATGACACTTACTTTTCTCCCATCTTATTTATTTGACCCGTTATAAGTTTTAGACGGATATACCCGTCTTAAACAATAATTTGTGTCTAAAATACGGCACGTTAACAACAACCACGACAACAACCACGAAACCAGTTTACCTTATTTCCAAATTAAAAAAAATGTGATTATTCTAGCTGGTAAAAAACAAGTCGGTTACTATAAAATACGTGTTGTTCCTTGTACTTAAGTTTCTTTTAATAGAAAAATAACTTGTAAAAATTTCGCTACCCCTTAATTTAAATCATGGCTCCGACCCTGATTAATGGTCTTTAATAATTTTAGCACTCGTCACATTAGTTACTTTAACATGAAATTTTGTTGGTTTTATAGTCTTGTTTCTCTGACTTTAATTATGCTATAGAGTTCATGGTTAGTATCGTATCTTATATTTAAGAAAGTTGTATACTTGTAAAATAATCTCGAAAAAAATCAATTGTAAATTTGGCTAATTTTGTTTCCGTTTTTCTTTGATCCGTCTTGACCGCTTTTCTTACTCAGACTTGGTATCTATAAAATATAAGAACGAGAGCAGTACCAATATTCAAAAGTGATATATAATTTCATTATTTAAAACCAATTGACTAACGTTCTATTTAATACTAAATGAGTAAATAATAATAATTCGATTTATTTTAAATAAGAGATAAATGTGAGATAAAAACGAGTAAAATGTTTTTTTATCATCTATGTTGACCCTTTTTTTATAATTATACTCAATATAATTTCATTTATGCATTTCTTTATTATTATTTTTTTTAAAGTAAAACACTTATCAATGTCGATAAAATCGTGTATAAAGTGTGACAACAAGAACTATACATCTAATACAACCTATATCAAGTTTACAAATATGACTAGAGCAAAAAAATGAAATGAAATGAAATGAAATGAAATGTTTTTAGAGAGAGAAAGAAGAGAGAGGTTTCTCTAAAATTCAGGAAATCAATTTGGGGATCTACAATATGACTAGAGCAAAAAAACCTAATCTAAATAATAATAAAAAACATAATAATAATAATCTTTCTCCTAATATAAAAAATACTTTGTCTGATAATGTGTTTGATAGTAATAAATTGGAGGGACAAAATTTGGCTGTTGGGAATCAAGGCACGAAGGCTAGGGCTCTGGAGTTCAATCAAGAGACTCTGGCTCCGATTGACCTTGATGAAGAACTGGATTCTCTGGTGGAGGAGCCGATACGGGTGACGCCTGAACCTGGACCCTGGAAGGAAGCATCTGGGAATAAGCAGGTAAAGGAACAACCTCTTCTTCAACTAAGTAGTGATGATGTTAAGGATGAGATTTTGTTTTGGTCTCTTTCTGTGTTTGGCTATGTGGTTGGTGCTAATCCGCCATGGAATGTACTATCTGGTTTTATTAAGCGTATGTGGAAAGAAGAGGAGATTGATAAGGTATCATTTATGCCAAATGGAATTTTCTTAGTTCGTTTTAAGACTAAGGAGATTCAACAGAGGGTCTTACAGAATGGTGGTATTATGTTTGATAATAAACCAGTAGTGATTAGGGAATGGACTCCCACGACTGATCTTATTAAGATTGACTTGGAATATCTCCCGATTTGGATCAAGTTGGTAGGACTTGAATTGAAATTCTGGGGAGAGAACTGCTTAAATAAGATTGGAGGGTTGATTGGGAAAGTGATAAGGAGAGATGAATCAACTGAAAAGAGGAATTTCCTGGGATATGCTAGGTTATTAACTGAAGTAAAGGTAAATCAGGTATTTCCAGAGAGTATATCTTTTCTTGATGAAGAGGGAATTAAGAAGACTGTTAAGGTGGAGTATGACTGGCTTCCCCTTAAATGTCAGACTTGCAAAGGGATTGGTCATGCTTCTGGATTGTGTAGGAAGAAGGAGGTTGTGGGAAGGAAGACGTATGTATGGCAGAAGAAAGAGGTGAGTAAACCTACTGGGCATGTGGATGTATCACCCATAAAGAGTGTTATTGGGGTTCAGAGGGTGTCTCATGTTCAAAGTGCATCCAAATTGAGCAGGCAGGACACTCACTCGCTCATGTACACTCCAGGGGGTACCTCATATCTGGAAATGGTAACAAAGAGTGTGGTCCAAGCTGCTCAGCCAAAGTTGCAGGAAGGAAGGGAAGTAGAGAAACACACTGAAAATGGGTAGAATAGGATTTTGGAATATTAGGGGCCTTAATAAGGTGAATAAGCAGTTGGATATTAGAAGGTTCCTGCATATGAACAAAATTGATCTTTTTGGGTTAATTGAGACTAGGGTTAAAAACAAAAATTGGTTGAATGTTAGCAATGTTTTTTGTAATAACTGGGCCATTTGCACTAATCATCAAAGCCATAGCAGTGGTCGTCTCTGGATGTTGTGGAATCCTCAGGTGTTTGAGGTTGATATCAAGCATGTCTCTGCTCAGACTATACATGCTATGGTTACCATGAGAGGAGACTTAAGAAGGTTTTGGATTACTTATGTGTATGGGTTTAATAAGCCTATGGAGAGATTAAGTTTGTGGGATTGTTTGAGGGAGTATGCTAGGGTGACTAATGGCCCTTGGCTGATAGGAGGTAACTTTAATAATGTACTTAGGAATGATGAGAGGGTTGGTTCTATGGTGACTAATGCTGAAATTCTTCCTTTTCAAAGGTGTGTTCAATTCTGTGAAGTTGAAGACATTAAAGCCATTGGATCTTTTTTTACCTGGACCAACAAAAAGGAAGTGAACTCTAGGGTTTATAGTAGGATTGATAGGGCTTTAATTAATGATCAATGGTTGATGCTTTTCCCTGATTCTTTTGCTAACTTCTTGCCTGAAGGGCTGTATGATCATTGTCCCTGTTTAATTCAGTTGAAAGGAGAGGATAGGGTGAGGAATAATTCTTTCAAACACTTTAACATGTGGGCTAAGGCCCCTGGTTTTCAAGATCTTATAAGTAACAGTTGGGGTAAAATTAAAGGGTTTATGGAACCAAGATGTTTCAACTGGTGAGAAAGCTTAAGGAAATGAAGTATGAATTGAAAAAACTTAATAATGAGAACTTTCATGATGTGGAGAAGAATGCTCAGATTATGGAGATGTCATTGCAGAGTATTCAGAAGGCATTGAGAGTTGATCCACTCAATCCTTCTTTGGTGCTGGCAGAAAAGGAGGCTGCTGAGAATTTTAGACTTCTGGATAATGCTAGATATGAGTTCTTAGCTCAAAAAGCTAAAATACAGTGGTTAAGGGAGGGGGATGATAATACTGCTTTCTTCCACTCAAGTATTAAAAAGAGAGGAGCACACAATAAAGTACTTCAGATTGAAGATGAGGAGGGAAATGTTTGGACTCAAGTTCAAGGTATTAATGAGTCATTTGAAAACTTTTATAAGAAGCTGCTGGGGTCCCAGAATATGGTAAAGGAAGTCCATTCTGCTACAGTTCAGGCTGGTCCTATTCTCAACTCTGATCACCATAGAGCACTCTGCAAGCAAGTAACTGGGGCTGAAGTAAAGGAAGTTATGTTCTCTATACCTGGTAATATGGCACCTGGGCCTGATCGGTATAACAGTCAATTTTTTAAGGATACTTGGGATATCACTGGGGATGATGTCATTGGAGTTGTGAAAGATTTTTTTATTCATGGAAAACTTCTGAAGCAGGTGAATCATACCACCCTTACTTTGATTCCTAAGGTGGAAATGCCTAAGTCTGTGACTCAGTTTAGGCCTATAGCCTGCTGTAATACTATATATAAGTGTGTTGTCAAAATACTGTGTAATAGATTGAGTGAAGTGCTTGGGGATATTATTTCAAAAACTCAGAGTGCTTTTGTTAAAGAGAGAGACATAGTGGAGAATATACTGATATGCCAGGACCTCACCAAACTTTATAACAGAAAAGTTTGCTCTCCTAGAGTCATTATGAAAATAGATCTCCAGAAGGCTTATGATTCTGTTGAATGGGAGTTCTTAAGGGGTATGCTGGTGGCTCTTAACTTCCCTCAACAGTTTATTAAGCTGGTGATGGAATGTGTGACTACTCCTACATACTCCTTGGCTTTAAATGGTGAACTGTTTGGCTATTTTCCTGGAAAAAGAGGACTTAGGCAAGGGGATCCATTATTTCCTTTGTTATTTACAATTTGTATGGAATACTTGTCCAGAATTCTTAACAGGGTGAAGGAGATTGAGGGGTTTAAACATCATCCTTTGTGTCGAAGACTGAACTTAACTCATCTCTGTTTTGCAGATGACCTTTTATTGTTTTGTAGAGGTGATTAGCAGTCCATGGTAATCATGATTAGATTAATACTTTTTCAGCTGCTTCAGGTCTTAAAATGAACAGGGGGAAGTCTAATATCTATGGCAATGGGATGAGTCCAGGGTTACTGGAGGGGTTCTCTGAGATTTCTGGGATGAAGATTGGTTCACTTCCATTCTTGTATCTAGGTATGTCAATTTCCGCTAGGAAACTTTCTGTTCCAGAATGTAATATTCTTGTGGACAGAATAGTGGATAGAATAAGAGTATTGGGGAACAGAAGACTATCTTATGCAGGTAGACTGGTTCTTATTCAGAGTGTTCTTAGTACTCTGCATAACTACTGGGCACGCATTTTTATCCTGCCTTCTAGTATTATGCAGAGAATTGAGAGTGTATGTAGGAGCTATTTATGGAAAGGAGAAGCAGTCTCTTCTTCTCCTGCTTTGGTGGCTTGGGAGACTGTATGTAAGCCAAGGATGCAGGGAGGCTTAGGGATTAAAGATCTGAGAAGGTGGAACATAGCAGCGGTTGGGAAGTATGTATGGTGGGTTATGCAAAAGAAGGATACTCTCTGGGTCAAGTGGGTGCATTCAATTTATATTAAGAACCAGAATTGGGGTGATTATATCCCCCCTCATGGTAGCAGTTGGGCATGGAGAAGGATATGCAGGGTGAAAGATCAACTCATTTCAGGGTATGTGGGCACTAATTGGCAGGAGTTGAATGGGACTTATACTATTGCAGCAGGCTATAATTGGCTGGGTAGTGATAGTGCAGCAGTAGATTGACATGATTGTGTGTGAAACAAGCTTGGGATGCCTAAGCATAAGTTCATTGCTTGGCTGTATGCTCATAGAAGACTCTTAACAGCAGATAGGTAGGGTAGGATGAATATTGCAGTGGATTTACTATGTGTGTTCTGCAGGGAGAAGACTGAAAGTAGTGAGCACTTGTTCTTTCAATGTTCATATAGTAAGAATGTGTTGAAGCTTGTTAATGATGCTTTTAAAACAGGTTTCCCTGAGGTCAGTGTTTTGGGTTGGTGGTGCCATGGCAGGAGCAGGAATGAGAGTAGTGTTTATGCTATTATCATCAATGCATTGATTTACCATTTATGGTGGGCAAGGAATTATTGTCGTGTCCATTTTCTTTTATGGCGTCCTGAAGTCATCCTTAAGAAGATCAAGGAGGAGGTTATGTGGTGTAGAATGAGAAATTGTTAGTATTGTGTTTGATTACGTTGATAGTTTGCATTAGCCTATGTGGTGAGATTTGTATGAAAACAAGTTGTAATGGTTGAAAGTGTAATTGGCCTTACGTTTTTAATGAAATATACTAACATTCTACCCAAAAAAAAAAAGTTTACAAATAAGTTTTCGAATATTTGTAATTTTATTACATTATTTATATTCTCTATATGACTTATATTAGATTATATTGATTAGTATTCTAAATAGTATTTGATACAAATTAAACTTAATCCTTTATAATTATGCATAGGTTTAAAATGGACTTGAAGGAAGGAGTCTATTAAATTGGATCAATTCATAAAATTTCCATGAAAGGTTTATGTACTTCATATTTGTGAGATAAGTATGCACAATAAAGAACTAGTCTGTTCACGTGTGTAGCAGAATACCAACAATGAGAATGTTTTTGTGAAAATATGTTGTGTTTTATTCAACATATGAGCCTCCAATATCTACACATAGGAAGGAGCCTACAAATTAGGCATTGACCTAACTAAAGCCCCCATAATAGGAGATACAACGTGTACAAGATAAGAATATCGAATATTCACAACTACTGCCTAACAAACATGCACAATATTTGGCTTAATGAAGATATTACGCTAACATCCCCCCTCAAGTTGGAGCATGGGGGTTAGCAATGCCCAACTTGCCTAACAAACGATGAAATTGAGAACGCCCAAGTGCCTTCGTTAGTATATCTGCAAGTTGAGTAGATGTAGTAACATAAGATGGCGCAATAGTACCTCGGATTATCTTATCACGTACAAAGTGACAGTCAATTTCGATATGTTTTGTACGTTCGTGGAAGACGGGATTATTCGAAATATGAATAGCGGCTTTGTTATCACAGTGAAGCGCGACAGCGGCCGGATGCTCAAAACCCAAACTTTGAAGCAAGCCTTTTAACCAAAGAATTTCACACGTAGCGGAAGCCATGGCACGGTACTCAGATTCAGCGGAAGGACGAGACACAGTGGCTTGTTTCTTAGTCTTCCAAGAAATGGGGGAACCGCCAAGAAACACAAAATATGAAGATAAGGAGCGACGAGTGATAGGACAGCTATTGTAATCAGCATCACAATAAGCTTTGAGTACCATAGACGTGGCAGCGCGCAATGAGATACCTTGACCCGGATTACCTTTGAGATAACGAACAACACGTACAACCGTATCCCAATGTGCTTGAGACGGGGTTTGCATAAATTGCGAGAGAATATGAACCGAATACGTAATCTCGGGACGAGTGAGGGTGAGGTAAATTAATTTGCCTACCAAACGGCGATACTTACTGGGCTCGGAGAAAATAGGCTCCACATTAAGGGCAATCTCATGTTTTTCTTCCATTGGTACATGGGCCGGTTTTGAACCAAGGAGCCATGTTTCCGTCAATAAATCTAAAGTATACTTGCGTTGACAAAGAAATATACCACTAGAATTTTGTGCCACCTCAAGGCCCAAAAAATATTTTAATTTACCCAAGTCCTTCATACGGAAACACTGACTCAGATAATCTTTAAAATCTTGAATAACGACACTTATTATTACCAGCGATCACCAAGTCGTCAACATAAACAAGAATATTGATAACAACATAATTCTTACGATAAACAAATAAAGAATGATCACAAGGAATATGAGAAAAACCATATTCGCATAAAGCAGTGGCAAGTTTAGCATACCAGCAGCGCGGAGACTGACGGAGACCATACAACGATTTATGGAGACGACAAACTTTCCCGCGCATGTATAATTCCTCCACTAAATCCCCATGAAGGAAAGCATTTTGAACATTCATTTGGTGCAATTCTCAATTATGTATGGCAGCAATAGTGAGAAAAGCACGAACCGTCACCATCTTTACCGTAGGTGCAAATGTCTCGGCAAAATCAATCCCTTCCTTTTGATGATTACCAAATACGACAAGTCTGGCTTTGTATCTCTCGACCGCTCCATCTGATTTTCGTTTTATTTTATAGACCCACATACACCCAATAAACGGTTTTATCCTATGGTAAGTCCACTACGGACCAAGTATTATTGACCTCGAGAGCATCAATCTCCTCTTCCGTAGCTTTCTTCCATTTAGGATCACATATAGCTTCTTTAAATGAAGTGGGTTCCGTATCATTGGTGATGGCTGCAAGAAAATGTTGATGGACAGTAAAAAAATTCGTATAATTAACATAATTCGTAATAGGATAAGGAGTACCTGTGACAGACATTGTTGTGGGCGATGAGCGAGAAGGAACCAAGGTCGTGTTCATGTGTTCGTTTACCTTATCCCAACTCACGAAGTCTTTATTGCGGGAATTTTCGAACTTTGTTCGTTTACCTCTACCCATTTCAGCATCTTCCATGTTACTGTCAATGGCATCAAATGGGACCGCTGCGTTATAGGCTGCATCAAAACTATCACTAGACTCATTTCCATCATCATCACCCCTAGCTACATCTTGATCAGGAGCTATGAAAGAAGATGGAATCACATCATCAGACTGAGTACTTATGGCGTCTGAGTCATCCGGAGGAACAATGTCAGTCAGAGCAGTGGCAATATCCTGCTGCTGCGTTGTTCCAGTTCCTGAACCCTCCTCGGTACTGGGAGGAGAAAGAATTGTAGGGACAGATTCGAGAAACTGAAAGTCGACATGGTCGTTGGACATGTCAAATGACTCAGAGGTAGTGTCGATAGCTGCAAACAGAAATTGATCCTCGACAAAATATACATCTCGGGACTGAAACTAATCACCCGTCTCAAGATCATATAAATGCCAACCTTTCTTACCAAATGGGTAGCCAAGAAAAACACAACGACGACTTCGGGAATCGAATTTATCACGAGAATAAACATTCTTAGCATAACAAAGACACCCAAATACCCGGATTAAGCTCATATCAGGTACCTGCCCAAACAATAATTCGAACGGAGTTTGATTTTGCAAAACCCGAGTAGGAGTGCGATTAATTAAATGTACGGCGGTCAAAACGCACTCTCCCCAAAACTCAATTGGTAGCGAACTTGAAAACGTAAGGCACGTGCAACATTTAGATTGTGTTGATGTTTCCTTTCTACTCGAGCATTTTGTTGGGGGTGTCTTAACCATAGAGGTTTGATAAATAATTCCATTTGTGTGAAAATAAGAAATAAGTCCCCGAAACTCCGTACCATTATCACTTCGGACAATTTTCACATGTTTTTTTAAATTGTCGATCAATTATCGAAAAGAAATCAATAAGAAGCTTAGGAACCTCATCCTTAGTCTTCATTAAATAAACCCAAACACACCTCGAGTAATCATCAACAATAGATAAAAAATATCGAGAATCACAAGCACGGTTAGGGTGATGTGGCCCCCAAACGTCGCAATGAATTAAATCAAACAAACAATCAGCTTTATCGTTACTTAACAAAAAAAGGGTTTTTGTTTGTTTAGCTGGAAATCAAATATCACAATGCGGAAAATCAAAATTATTACTAGAACTCGAAATAGAAGGGATGTGCTTCAGAGGTGATGGATGTCCCATTCGTTGATGCCACAATGCAACACGAGCTTGGTTTGTCACAACATTAGCACGAATTGGTTCCTCCATTGCCAAGTAGAACATCCCATCCAAAAGTTCACCCACACCAATCGTCGTCAAGGCAAGGTCCTGTACCACACATCGAGAATTAGTAAATTGCACGGATAATTTTTGTGTGGCTAAAAGCTGCGAAACCGAGAAGAGATTGCACTTGAATGACGTAACGAACACTACAAGAAATCTTGTTTCAGGCGACTGTTATAAGGCGACTGATACTAGTAGTCGCCAATTTAGCGACTGAAAATATATTCCGGCGACCGAAAATAGTCGCCAAATTGGCGACTGAAACAATACTGCAAGATTATATAAAAAAAATCGGGCGACTGAATTCACTCGCCAAATTGGCGACTGAAAAAGCCTTTTGGCGACTGATTTCAGTCGCCAATTTGGCGACTACCCAATTCAGTCGCCAATTTGTGTATTATTCCAGAACAACCAAAACTCATCCGCCACTTTGCTTTCATCATTTTTCTTCAAAATCGAAAAAACCCGAAAAACCCCACTACAAAGTCGCCACCACCACTACTCCACTCCCTTAACCACCACTCCGACCACCACTCCGACACTAGCTCCACCGGATCTTTGTGCTCTCCTTCTTCTTGTGTTGCTTTGTTTCTTCTAATTGGTGAAGGTATATTTGTTCTAATTTCAATCCTTCAATTAATTTAGTTAGTTTGCTTAATTTGTGATTTCTACTTGTATTTAGTTGATTTTATATGTTTATATAAACATTTGTGATGATTATTGGTTTAGATGTTAAATGTTTGTTGTAATTTGAATCCTTAGATTAATTGGGGGTTTTTGATTAGTGGTAGTGTTGTTGATATTATTAGTGTTGTTAGTATTAATTTTGTTGGTATTGTTAATTTTGATTTGGGTTAGTGTTGTTAGTAATGTGGTTTTGATAATTTTCATGATTTGTGTTAGTGCTGGTAGTATAGGGGTTTTGGTTAGTGTTTTTTGATTAGTTTTAGTATGTTAATAATATTAGTGTTATTAGTATTATTTTGTTAGTATTGATGATTTTGATTTGTGTTAGTGTATTTCGTATTAAGGTTTTGATAATTATGATTGTTTGTGTTAGTGTTGTTAATATTTGGGGTTTTGATTAGTGTTAGTATTTTTTGTACTTGTTGTGTTGGTTAATGTTTAGATTAAAATGAAGAGATTGGAGCGTACATGGATGTACGAAGAAAGACTTGATAAGAAAAGACGTCCTACCGCTAGGTTTATAAAGGGGGTTGCCGAGTTTATTGAATTTGTTAGACAACAAGACGAATATGATTTAGTAGTACAGAAACTTAGGTGTCCTTGTATTAAAGGCAAAAACATGAAATATCTACATGACATTGAGGTTCAAGAACATCTTTATACAAACGGGTTTTGTCCAAACTACTACAATTGGATTTCTCATGGAGAATCATTTTTTTCACTTCCCGAACAATCTCAAATCCCACAAAATGAGAACCCATATAGAGATATGGTAGTTGATGCATTTGAGTCTAATATTTTCAATAATGATCATATATCAATGAGTGAAGAAGAACCACACCCACAAGCAAAAGCCTTTTTTGATATGTTAAAGGCGAGTGAAAAACCATTATATGAAGGGAGCAAAATGTCATTGATAGAAGCCGCCTCTAGGATAGTAACTTTGAAATGTGAGTACAATTTGCCATTTACTTGTGTTGATGGCATTGCTTCTTTGATTGAGGATGTTATCCCCGGTAATAATGTCATGACCTGATCATTCTACAATACCAAAAAAGTAGTGAAAGGTCTACAACTTCCGCATTACAAGATTGATGCATGTCCCGATGGATGTATGCTCTTTTGGAAGGATGATGCTTTGCTTGACAAGTGTAGTAAATGTGAAAATGCTAGATATAAGACAATTGAGGGAAGTATTGTCTTGAAGGGTAAAAAGGGAAAGAATGAAAAAAAGAGAGGTGAAAAGAGTAAGAAACCAATACCCGAAAATCCCGTAACTTACTTTCCTCTAGCTCCTAGACTTCAAAGAATGTTTGCTATCAAAAACATTGTCGAGCAAATGAGATGGCACAAGGAAAATCCTCGTACTCCGGGAAAGATGTGTCATCCGAGTGATGGAGAGGAATGGAAGCGGTTTGATATGCTTTACCCCGACTTTGCTGAGGAACCCCGTAATTTGCGACTTGGCCTTTGTACGGATGGTTTTGCTCCATTTGGCCAGTTTGGTAGAAAGTATTCTTCTTGGCCCGTAATGGTCACTCCATACAACTTACCACCTTGGTTATGTATGAAAAAACAATTCATCTTCTTGTCGCTAATTATTCTTGGTCCTGATAATCCAAAAAATCGCCTTAGATGTTTATTTGCAACCTTTGGTGGAAGAATTGAAACAATTGTGGGAAGTAGGTGTGCAAACATATGATGTGTCTTTAATGCAAAATTTTCAACTAAGAGCTTCATTGTTGTGGATCATTAATGATTTTCCCGCCTACGGTATGCTATCTGGATGGTCTACCGCGGGAAAAAAGGCATGTCCTTGTTGCATGTACCAAAGCAAAGCATTTTCGCTTCCTTGTTCCCATAAAGTGAGTTGGTTTGATTGGCATAGACAATTCTTACCTGAGGGGCATGCCTTTAGGAGCAACAAAAAAGCTTTCAGAAAAGGTAAAGTGGAGCGCAATCATGCTGTAGATCGATTTCCGGGGGATAAGGTGTGGGATATGGTTTGTGATTTGTCACGTACTATTGATTGTACTAAAGCAGAGACGGAGGTGCTGAAAAAGAAGAAAATTGGTTGGTTTAAAAGAAGCATTTTTTGGGATCTTCCTTATTGGAAGACGATGTTAATTAGGCACAATTTGGATGTAATGCATATAGAAAAGAACTTCTTTGAGCAACAGATTCACACGATTATGGATGTAAAGGGAAAGACTTGTGATACTGTTAAATCACGAGAAGATTTGAAGACAGTTTGTAATCGTCCCAATCTTCACATTCGTACCGATGAGTCTAAGCCAAAATCTATTTTTACACTTGACAAAGCTCAAAGGAAGGTATTATGTGAGTGGTTAAGAAAGTTAAAATTTCCCGACGGATATGCATCCGATTTTAGTCGATGTGTTGATATGAAGAAGCTAAAGTTGCAAGGCTTGAAAAGTCATGATTGTCATATCTTCATGGAACGATTATTACCTGTATCTTTGAGACATCTCCTCCCCACTCCCGTGTGGAATGCAATTGTTGAGATAAGTCAATTTTTTTGAGATTTATGTTCGTCTTCAATATGTGTTGATGACATGATTCGTCTTGAGGAGCAAATACCAGAGATATTGTGTAAGTTCGAGATGATATTTCCTCCATCATTTTTTAATTCCATGGAGCATGTACCGATACATTTGCCTTACGAAGCCAAAGTTTGAGGCCCCGTCCAATATAGGTGGATGTATCCATTTGAAAGGTAACATCACTAAGTAGTAATTAAATTATAATTATTATCGTACTATCTCTTTAATTGATTTAATATTTATATACTAGTCTTAACAACTATTAATCCCATCAATTATTGAATAGGTTTCTTAATCACGTGAAGAAGAAAATTGGTAACAAGGCTCAGGTTGAAGGTTCAATATGCAATGCGTATTTAACGGAAGAGATTGCAAATTTTTGCTCTCTTTACTTTGAAAAACATATAGAAACCAAAGCAAAATATTTGAGTGTTGATAAAGCGGATGAACTTGAGACAAGTTTACCCGAGTTTTTCCAAATGCATGATGATGAGGGTTGTTCATCAATTGGGGGAACAAGATATTTGGATGACAAAGAATATGATCGTGCTCACCTTTACGTTCTTTCTAATTGTGAGATTTTGGAATCATATGAAACGGAGTTTGTGAATGATTTCATTAAATCACATCCTAATGTGAATAGAGATGATGTTTGGAGTAACCATGAGGATCAATTTGAAAGTCCTAAACCTTAAATTAGACTCCTCTAATTAGTTCATTAAATTACATTAAGTTAATGATTTAGGATCTAGTTATCATGCATGCAAATATAAAAGCATAAAAGAAAAGATAAGACCAAAACATCCTTACATTGGGATTTTTTGGTTCAATATGGGCACAATAAGAACTCCTTCTTATTGTTCTTGAGCATGAAATTAAGTGGATGATCCTCCAAAAATAACCTCCAAAGTATAAGGTCTCCTTCTTGTTGCACCCAAGATTAAACCCAAATAATCTTACCTTATTATTAACTAGATAATAAGTAAGATAAATACTACTAATATTATTGTATTACTACAATAGTAATATGTAGAGAATATTAGTATATGAGAGTTTAGAGAGAAGTTGAGTACTTTAGAGAGATATGTCAAAACAAGTGAAAAACAAGAAGTAAGTAATGAACAACCAAAGTGCTCTATTTGAGTCACTTTTGGCCGGTCATCAATTCACCAAAAGAGGTGATTTTCTTCCTTATTTTATTCACATGCAAAGTGGTAGAGTGTAGTGTTAGTATGTAATGATTTTAGGTTACTATTCATGTCATAATCACATGTTGCTTGTGAGTATGAATAAGAGCAACCATCATCACCAACCACTACATGTAAACCGGCCATGTGAGGCCTATTTTGATCCATTTTGATTTTTGATATTTGTCCCACAAATACTTATTAATCATATGCTTAATTATCTTGTATAATTAAGTGTTAATTTGATCATATAACAGTTATATGATACAAATAAATGAATAATATGTACTTAACATTTTAAGTAATATTTTACCATTATATCAATATATAATGGGTCCCACAATGCTTAGTTAATTTATTTTACAACTCCTTGTAAATATAATTAACTAATTACCTCTATCTCAAACCTCAACTAATTTAGTAATTTAACGATTAATTACTAAGTTAAATCTTATTTAATCGTATTAAAATAAGATATAAATTTATTAGTCAATTATCGTATAATTGAAAAATAAACTTAATCGAATTTGAGTTCTTAACTCAATTTCTAACAATTAACTCTCGTACATATTGAATATATGTAATGTACTAATTAACTGTATCATATACAAATAATTAGTTACTATTTGGATTTCATCCTTTAGGTGTGACCGAAAGGGATCAGTTGATCACCGCCGTTATACGACAATAACGTCAAACTCTAGTCAGCCAACCGTTGTTGATTTACGTTAATCAACTGACGTGGAGTATCAAAATATACTAATCATGCCACGTATATTCCAAATGAGATTTATTATATAAAATGCACTATTGCGGAGGACACTTACTCCAACACAATTTGCAGCATGGTTTCGGAACCATGTAATTGAGTTAAATATCCAAAATGATTTGATAAGGACTTTGGCCTTTGGTCCTTCACGAATGGTTAAAACGTGGAATCGTTACTCGGTCAACAGATTTAATTTCCATACATTCAACTACGGTAAGGATAAGGCTAGGTGCAATTATGGTGTTACTATTTCTTCTCTTGATGACAACGAATACTATGGTATAGTTGAGGATATCTTTGAGTTGAGCTAAAATGGGCGTGAGCGTTCTTATAATACTGTCTTATTTAAGTGTGAATGGAAGGATAACTCTGTGGCCGGTATGAAAGTTCATGAACGTTATAAAATCGTCGAAGTGAATCATACCCGGACATACTCAAAGTATGATCCATTTATACTTGCACATCAAGCCAATCAAGTATATTTCGCTTCTTATCCAAGCACAAAGAATGATCGAAATCAAAAAGCAGTGGTGTTGAATCTTTAAGACAAAAGCACGCTCACAAGTAGATACAATTTTTTTCAAGAAGAAATAGTATCTAGCGGGTTTATGTTGTCTCCACCTGATGAGAACATTTATGAGAATGGAAATGAAGAGTGTGAAGATTTAGAAAACGAGGATGGTGATGGTCAAGTTGACGGTGATGGTGGTGGTGATAGTGATAATGATAATGAATCAAATGGTGATGATGATGATGACGAATTTGATGATGATAATGATTAATTGGGTAAAGATATATTTATATATATTTTAATTAAGTTTTTTATGTTATTTGATATTTTTTTTATGTTATTAACAGTTTATGTTTATGTTTGTTTTTTATGTTATTAACCGTTTCTAACAATTTGAAAATTTGTGTAATTGTAGATGGCAGGAGGTCGAAGTAGACAACGTGGCGGCGGTTCAAACAGACGCCGTAGTACTTCTTCAGTCGACGAGGAGGGGATGGAGGTTATGGATCAGCAGAGTCCGGTGGTCGAGGAATCGACCAATGACGATGAGTCCTCGGAACAGACATCGGAGACGATCTAGTTCACCCCGGAAGGGAAGATGATACTTGATCCCGCGGGTTTTTGGTAAGACAACGACCAATGTCTTTAATTTATTATTTTATAATTATATTACATTATTTAACATAAATGCATACTATTCCATAATTTATTTATCAGGTTTTCGTCTCAAAAGGTTGTACGCGGTTGTACTCAGAGTACAAAGATGAAGATGACGGGGGTTGCTCCTACTTGTTGGATAAAGGCTACCTCTACACAAAAAGAGGAATGGTTCAATAATTTTAGGGTATATTATTTTTGTTTATATTTTCTTATATTATTATAGTTTTCAATTAATAATTTATTTTACTAATACTTGCCTTTTAAATTGTAGAAAACATTTGACTGGCCGGCCGGATTAGAGTATATTGTACGTCAAAGGTACAATGAGACGTGCATTAGACGGTTAAGGGACAACATGTATAAGGTTGTCAAGAGGAAGAAGGAGCCGGAGCATATTAGAGGTATTTAATGGTTTTTGTTATTTGTATATAGTTATAATTTAACACATTTTATCATATTTTATAATACTTATTTAACTTGTAGGTGATGCATATGAAGATATGCTTAAATATCGTGAAATTTCGGAGTTTCAGGCTAGGTCGGCCTAAGCATCCAAAAATAAAAAAGGAGGAAAGAAAGATGGAGCGGCTGAGCCGTCACATCACGCAGGATCTCGATCTTTCCTGGACCTAGTTTTGGGTGTAAGTTATAATTTCCACTTTTTTGTCCATTTGAAAATTATAACTTAAATTCTTTTTATTATTAAAATCTTCTTATACAAGTCTTTAATTTCTTCTTTTAGAAGGGTAAGAAGAAAAAAGCTAACACGCTCACGGCTCCGGAGCTCTTCCTTGACACCCATTCCCGACTCCAAGACAATAGAAGATATTGGATAAAAACCAAAAGATAAGGAATTATATGTAAGTTTCAAACCATTTTTGGATTCTTACAATAAGTTTCAAACCATATTGGATTTTTACAATAACAATGTTTATATTTTGTAGGATTCCTTTTTGGCCGAGAAAGTTAGGCAACCCGACAAGTCCGATAACGAGATTTGGTTCGACTTGGTAAAGGGTTTCAAGAAGGGGAATGTATACGGGATTGGGTCGGTAAAGGACGTATTTTACGAAACTCCAAGGGGAAGAATGTCGTCCAGCTCAAAACAAACCTACGAGCCGGGAGTCGTGGGAAAACTCCAAGCCCAACTCAACGAAGAAAGAAGAAAAAACGCGGAAAGGGATGAGGAATTAAGGATAATGAAAGAAAAATTCAAGGCTTGGGAAAGCAGGTTCGACAACTGCAACCAAGGTCCGCCTCCCTTTCGGCGGGATTATGATGAAGGCAATGGAGGTGGTGGACTGTAAGCCGAATCCAATATGACCCTTGGCTTCTGATATTAGTTTAGAAACTTGTGACTTGTGCT
Source organism: Heliosperma pusillum (assembly GCA_022085475.1). Lineage (NCBI taxonomy): Eukaryota > Viridiplantae > Streptophyta > Magnoliopsida > Caryophyllales > Caryophyllaceae > Heliosperma > Heliosperma pusillum. The sequence goes on from JAIUZE010066235.1 coordinate 45,899, forward strand.
TGTTTAAACTTGGTTTGTTACCGCTTAAGAAGATTTGTAAACTTGAAACAATTTTCTTGATCTATATGAGGATGTTGGTTTCACATCGTGTTGTTGTAATTGTGTGAAATTATGATTGTTTTCTAGTATACTTGCAGGTATGCTATGGTAACGAAATGGCAGGATGAAAACAGAGTTTTTCTTGCAATATCACAGGTTTTTTGGCGACTGAAATGTTCATTTGGCGACTACTTTCTGTCGCCAAACCCCCTGTATTTTTGCAAATTAAAAGGCCTTTTGGCGACTGATAGGCGACTGAAATCAGTCGCCAATTTGGCGACTGCTACAGCCTTCAGTCGCCAAATTTGCGACTGATGGCGACTGATTTCAGTCGCCAATTTGGCGACTACCTAAGCTTTCAGTCGCCAATTTGGGCGACTGCTTTCAGTCGCCATTTCACCATTTTGGCGACGCTTTTTTCAGTCGACAAATTTGGCGACTGAAATTAGTCGTCCGAATTTTTTTTGGCGACTAATGACTGCGACTGGTTCTTGGCGATTGATTTCAGTCGCCAAATTCATTTTAGCGACTGAAATTAGTCGCCAATATCAATCGCCTGAATGTTGTTTTCTTGTAGTGAATTTTAAGAGTGATTAACTGTACAAGGTGGGATTTTGATGAGGAAGTAGATGACGAGAAATGACGAGAATTTGTGAAACAAACTCTGTATTGCGAGATTATTACTTGAAATCGGTCGTTGATATCAACCTTAATCCTGGATTTTGGGGATATTTTATATAACCTCGAATTTGATTGAAGTTATGATTCTTCTTAAATTGAATAAACCTTAACCCTGGATTTTGGGGATATTATTGTGGAAGGAAATTGAGAGAGTAAAGCTGGGAAGCAAAATTACAATGGTGTTTTGCATTTTCAAAAATTCCGGTTTTCAAATACTTGTTATCCCAAACACAAAATTTGTATTTGTAAATTATTATTTCAAAATTTTAATTTAAAATTCTTGATTTGAAATGAAATTCGAGTTCCCAAATGCTACCTAAGTTGTTTGTTTGCCCTATTTCCCATGAATTGAAGTTCCATAGAAACTCTAATTCCTCTATGATGGGGGGGAAGTTGCTTACCTAGGTTCCCCTCGGTAAGTGAGAATTCATGTGGAATTCACTTCCCACATTTCAACCAAACACTTCCTTTTCATTTCATGTGATTTACAAAATTGTAGGAATTGCTACTTCATTTGATTTTCAATTCCTCTAACGAACCAAACGACCCCTAAGAAACTTTCACCGATATAATTACATAATAGAGTACTATACACTCACTCATAAAAAAGTTTGCATATAAACTCAAACAAGTTGTCATAAACATCGAATATTCTCTTTATGCTACTTCTAGTATAACAATTTTGTTGGATATCAACCAAAGAATTAGAATTATGGGAGAGAGACGGTGATATATATCTAAAAAAAAACTCCGAAAAGACTAAAAGGGTAAATACTATTAAGGATAATTGTTTGAAAACACCCTTATATATTTCACTTTTAAAACTACATACCTTATCAAAACTTTTTTTAAAATTGATACATTACATTGGTACTCCGATAAAAAATTGATACCCACAAAAATCCAATATTCCGTTCATTTTTTAAATTTCCCTCCATAGTCTATATTTTATCCTCATTATACCCATGTAAACTTAAGTAGACTAATTACTTCACACACAACCACCTACAACTTGCTTTCTACCACAACCCAGATTAACCTCACACTCCTTCACCATTAATTTATCAGTCAAATCTCTCAAATACTTGAAGTTAATCACATTACTCCACACGTACAACTTTAGCTTGTATGTAAACATCCCACCAACATAATCTACATAACTATTCTTATAAACAAGCTTACCTCTAAAACTTACTCTCAAATTAACAGTAAAATTATTCATGCCTAAAACAAAATATAATGCGCAATAACTCTACAATAGCTAATAAAACAACATCCATCATTGTAAATTAATTAATCAACTTAAGTTTAATGTAAAAAAAATACTACTTCTAAACAAGAAATTAAGAAATTAGGGTTTGGAAAAAAAAATGAAAGAAAAAGGGGTGAGAGTGAAGATATATACTTACTTAACAATTAATCTTCGTCCTTTGATAAAAATACTTAATTACTTACTTAACAATTAATCTTGGTCCTTTGACAAACAAACAACTTGATCTTCTATTTTTGTAGGTGATCAATCCAATTTTATCTGGATTACAATTTCATTGATCTAAAAGCTAATTTGGGGGAAACACTGATAATTAATGGGAGAGGTATAAGTATTGTTGTTTAGTAATAGAGTATATAAAGGCGAGGGTAAAATGAGTCTGTCATGTTTTTTTTCCTGAATTTACTCAACGACCAATTTTTGAACGGAGTATCAATGTAAGGTATTTTAAAAACGTTTTGTTAAGGTATTAAATTTTAAAAAGTGTAACATATAAGGATGTTTTGAACAATTGATCTTATTATCAACCAAAGAAGGTTAGGAGCGTGCAAGTTTAGGTACATATCGAACAATTGGATTGGATCGGCCATTCGACTAGGCAAATAAAACCCATACAAATAATTATTTATATCTGGTTTTCGGTTCTCCCTTTTTTTAATTTTTAGTCTTCGCTCTGGTCCTATCCAAGACTTGTTAATTATTTAGGCTCGGGTAGATTGAACCGAATTTTAACACCCTTATAGACTAATCCTTATAACACTTTGAAGCAAATAAACATCTTATCTTCAAAAGAAATTACATTATATGAACGAATATTTTCATAAAACTAACCGGCTAAATTAATTAATTAATTATTGCTTTTGCCATTTGATTTAGTAAAACATAAACCTAATAATTATTGTATACGAAATAGCAATACAAAAAACGTATTGCTTTAAGACTGAACCGAGTCGAATATGTCAGGCTCGGTCCAGTTCAACCGAAAGTTATAAGTCCGATGTTCTGTCCACCTAATACTTTTCATTATCGATCTCCGATTCGGTTCGGTTTGTTATTGTTCGGTCTGGTCTTGGACCGATGCTCATACCTAATTAAGGTGTATGATTGCATGATATTTCATCCGGGGGTGTAAACATTTCACTTTTTAAGTAAATCTCGTTGTTGACGGGGCATACCAGTCTACAAGTGGGGGTAAGTGGAAAATCATGTGGTTTCCCACCTGCATTTTTGCGAGAGGGATCCGACCCAGCTAATTAGCCGTCTACAACGAGAATTTGTGTCAGTATATTTACACATGGAGACATGAAGTACCATCCAGCTAATAAGGCAGCTACTCATCTAACAAATACAAAAGTATATATGAAGATTGGTTTGTAATGTAGCCAAGACAATCTCTGAAATGCAAGGTTGTTATAACTTTGGCATCACCTGATTGTTTTTTTACCAGCAGTTATTATCACATAAACACACGTCAATTATCATGTTTTGGAATTACACAAACCCTCAATCACTACCAAATCATGTTTTTTTCTACTTAACTTGTCTTTTTTATAAAACAATATTCGTGATAAGAACATGGGGAAATGACTAGGATTTCAAGTTTTGAAAGGGATTATACCTAAAAGCTTACCTTAAACCGTAATTAATTAATCTAAAAAGCTGCTAATTACTGAAGATTAAGGTGGCAATGTCTCATAATAGTACATTTTCTATAGTGGGTAAATGACTATTATGCCCTTGTATATATTCAACTTGTTATGTCTTGATCTTATTATAAGTTGACGTACTACTTCCAATTTCTTTTATATGAGTGGGGTAATGTGTCTTGTCCTAGTAAGGCAACGGATTCAGAGGGGCATTGTAGGCTTGTAGTAGTGGGGTTACCACTTAGCCACTTACTAGTCACTACCCTTCTTGCCCGTATGGGCTTCTTGGCCCTTGCTCCTTTCATAATCATTAGCTTTTTTATAGGGTACTTTTACCCGTAAAATCACAAATTCTCGTTTCAGACCAAAGTATTTATCTTAAGACTTAATATAAGTGGATATTACTTGACCCGTTTTAACTTAAGACAGTTTGTAATAAGTAATCACGGTGTATGAGTAGTAAGTCAAATAAGAATTGGTTTTGCATTAATACTTACTCGCATTTTATAATTAAGTTTCTTATTACATTTGTTACATCACTTTAAACAAAGCTTTAAAAAACTCTAACGACTCGATTAAATATGCTAAAAAAAGAAATATGCAAGGAAGTAAGGATCTATTGAATAGGAGGGAGCATTAGATTTTGATAATGATCCTCGGCCAATTACAAACGTCCTCTTGGATCTCCGTAGCTTTGGTTTGAAGTTGATGGAAAATGACAGTATTAATAACTTACCTTCAAATCCTCTCAAATATATTATGTAGGCTCGCATAATAAATGGAGAACAACATATGTCAACTAGTTTTGTCGATAAAATAATGAGAGGTGATGATACATGTTCATGACCTGGGTTTGAACCCTATCAATAGCAAAATAGCCTTTGTGACTAACCTTTTTTTTTAAAAAAAAAAAAAAGACAATAAAGGATGAACGATGTAGGACTTATATATTGTCTAACAAGATCTCAATTTTAGCAGGTAACGATGAGAAGAGATAGAGAGAAATAAATGAAGATAATATGAACACACTAATTTTACATATTATCATTTGCATGTATAGATGCACACAACTAGAGGTTAATATGGACATTTACTTACTTTCATAGCAAAATAAATGAGTTAAATAAGGTAGAGCAGGAACAATATGTAATAGTGTAATATTCTCTCCGGTTAATTGTTATCCTTTTATTTTGGCACAAAGACAAGGAAAGAGTGGAGCTACTTAGTGAAAGATAAGTGGACAATACTTTATTGGAAGATCAAACTATTCATAGAATACGTTCATAATATATATAGAAATGATAACAATTGACTGAGACACCCTGACAACAAATGATCGAGACGAAGAAAGTCTAGTATATACATTTAATTATGGTAAAATATGATATGGTGTTTAATAGTGGGTTAGGACAGGATTCATAAGCGTCAAAATCATGCCTTTAATTCCATTTATTATGTAAGAAATTGTCCATTTGCTAAATTTCATCATATGGTAAATATGTTTACATGGCTTGTTTTGTTGTTGTGTTAATGTCTTGTTATTGATGAATTGATGTCATGGGTCACCACAATGTTTGTACGTTGTAACGTTTTTATGAGCAATCACTTTCTTCTAATAATTCATCTTGAATGTAGAAATCATGAACTACATACATTTGAATTTTCTTAGCAATCAACTTGCTCATGTAATTGAGTGAATAAACTTAAGTAATGTAGTGACATTTTTGCTCTAATTTAATTTATTCCTCTTTCTTACTAAATTAGCTAGTCCCATTATTTATTGTGAAAATAATTTCGAAAGACAGATCTAATTGAGTGAAATGAAGGGTGTAGTTACTACTCGTAGTTAATAGTCCCTTTATTCTTTCACGTTTTTTTTCACGTACTATTTCCACATGCATGTCTACAACGTTTATGTAATGTAATAGATTTTCCACCCCATAATGCGATAAAAATGATAGAAATCATTGGTGATAAAGAGAGTCGCACAAACAAAGCTGAAGTTACGAATTTTGAACTAAGATTATGAATATGAATTTTAAAATCTCTGCTTATATGTTACTCCTTCCGTTCCGGTCGATTGTTATACTATTCCTTTTCAAGGTGTCTCAGACTCTCAGTCAATTGTTGTCCTTTCTGTACTTAGAAGGTTTTAATTATATGATTAATTTGATCAACAGTAGGACTATTGTCTACTTGTCATCCACTAAGTGGAACGACAAATGGTTCCATACTCTTTCCTTGGTCTTTCTGCTAAAATAAAAGGACAACAATCAACAAAGGGATTACATTTTAACATGAAATAGTTACATATGTATACTTTTTTGTTAGGTACCATGAGTAGAATGTTAACCTTATATATGGCCCTCCTCTTTTATTGTAGCTGAAAACACTAAGAATGGTGCAAATAAAAAATTAGACATATGCGGCTATCTCATTAGAAAACTCTAGGATCATCAATTAACATGAATATTTGAAGTTGGTGGGATCAATAATAATGAATAATTAGCATATTGGATGCAATAAAGTTGGCATTAGTGAATTAACAAGGCATTTGTGGAACTATATATAACGATTTCAAAATTCCTCCTACCTACTAGCATATCATATCGACTAATTAATACCATATGATATATGCAACACTAGGAAATATATACACAAATAGGTCTAGATCGTAGGTATCAAAAGCTTTAGTAAAATAAAAGGGATTGATATATTCATTAACCTAACTTGTCCCCAAAATGGATGTCAAAACAAATATTTAGCTCCCGGCTATAAAGCTTACCGGGCTCAACAATGCTCCACTAATAAAGCATCTTGTCTAACCCTTTTGTCTATTTGAGTCATCTCTTATTAACAAACAAATTACTACTTCTTTGTGTTGGAATATAATTTCACATGTGAGTATCACATATTATTGGAGAAATAAATATTATATCATTTTATAATTAAGGGGGTTACTCCTTCTATTGTCAGTTGATTTTCGAATGGAATCTCCTTTGTGTTATCAAGTGGTTCGTCTCTCTCCTTCATTTGGAAGTGACCTGACCTGTTTGCATGTTTTAACATGGTATCAGAGCCCAAGGTTTCGTCCTGGGTTTCGAATTTAAACTCGGCTCAAATTACGCCACCGGTGGAGGGCCTCTTGAGGATTCGTTTATTTCCACTCTGGTGCGCAAAACCAGAAGGGATCTCAAATGTGAGGGGGCGTGTTGGAAGATAATCTTACATGTAAGTGTCCCACATTGTTGGAAAAATAGAGATTGTATCACTTTATAACTAATGGTATATTCCTCCTATTACCAATTGGTTTTAGGATGAAACCTCCCTTGTATTATCAAGTGATCCGTCTCTCTTATCCGTTTGAGTATGGCCCGACCCGTTTACATGTTCTAACATCTTCCCTCTATCCCACTCAATTGCTTTTCACACACTTATTAAGTCACAAGTAACTTGAAATGAATATGACATAGTGGACTATTGACTGAAACCACCCAAAAGAAGAAAATTGTAAACTATTAACCGGCCCGTGGGGAGTACTTTCTAACTTGAGGAGGGTAGACGTGTTATTTCGAACTTAATCTCATCACATCAACTCATTTCAATTAGTTTAAATCCACTTAAATTAAAGTCCTATATTAATTATGTTGAGTTTAGATTCAGTTGGTCTTGCTTCAGACGAATCAAGTTTACAGTTAGATGTAACCACTATTGAAAACAAGTTGATATAAGCTGTGGTTACATTTTATCAAAAAGTGGCAACATAATCCCGTCTTATTTTTAAGACGGAAATAGTCCGTCTGAAATAAGAATTTGCGGTTTAGATTATATAGGTTCTATCCACTTCAATTTAGTTCAACAATTTTACATAATTCTAGCTTAAAAGAAGAGACACACACCTACAAAAATCTATTTATATCTACTTCTTTTACATGTTCTTAAATAAATTATTATATGTTGATTCAAGACTCAATAATAAACTTAGTTGTAATCTTAGAATAAGTAAAGTTATATTTAAGATAAATCGAAGTCGTCTAGTGTCGACATACAATAACAACGATCACTATGACATGCATGATTATCAACCTAGCATAGCCCCCCACTAAACATTTTGACATGTACATATAAGGTGATTTTTGCTCCACTTTGAAAGATTTATCATATTTGTCTTGGCTTATTTTTGATACCTTTTCAAAAGTTTTTTTAGCTTCATTATTAACCATCAAGATTTGGGCTCACCACTCCAAACCACTAAGGCACATTCGTTCCCACTTGAATATATACCTTTGGGAGTAATAGGGTTTTAATATAACCATGTAAAAGCTCTTGATTAAACTAGATGTTTCTTTGTTCTAGACCACCCTTAAAAATATAGTGATTTGAAGCATTCATTTGAAGAAAGTTATTAGAGCGAATATGGAATAAGCCGAAATCAATGATCTACCGACCCGAATCTTTTAAATTACAGTAATACTTTCCCTTTCTGATCATTTGTTATCTATTCATTTTATTATAAAGACCACACATACGATAAAAAAAATATTGATAAAATAAAGGATTCTCTTACATCTATCTCACTTGCCCACATCACAAAGTCCATTTATGCAGTTGGTTAAACCTTATCAAAAATAGAAATAGATAACAATTGACTATATACCATAGACCGAAAAAAAATGTGAATAAACAACCACAAATTCTGATTGAAAACGAACACTATCCGTTACAAATTTAAGACGGATAATACCCCTCTCACAATATGCAAGTGAGAAAGCAAGTAGAGGGCAAGTGGGGTGGATGACAAATGGATCCCCTCTCACTTGCATATTGTGAGAGTGACACAATCCGTCTTCAGCTTGTGATGATAGTGTCCGTTTTCAATAAGACAAGCCGATAAACAACAAACCTAAGGTTAAAATAATAAAAAACAAAACAAAAGGATTTACCTTATCTTAAGATGAAGTTAGATTATAAGGAATTGTAACATTATTATTATCTTATCACAAATTCTTATTTAAGACGGAGGTATCCGTCTTAAGCTTAAGACGGGTACTATATTCTCTCACAAAATACCCATCAATGGTGAGTGGAGAGCACATGGGGGGTGCCCACCTTGTCCTCTCTACCCATTTCCTCTCACAAAATACCCGTTGCAAGATCCGACCCGTCTTAAGCAAGACCTACTGTTATCTTATAGGAGTAATAATGGTGACCCTACAAACCTTAACGTTTTGTGACGCTATCACATTTTATGTGCCCCTACATTACTTTAAGTAGCCCACCATTCAACTCATTCCCCCTATAAAAACAAACCTTCTTACCAATTACTATCATCATTCATTCACTCACTCCCTCACCATCTTCGATCCTTCCCTCAATATTATCCTTCTCAAACAAAAATAATACAATTACACAATTTACTTAATCATACGCTTTCTCTAAATCAAACTCCAAACCGATATTATATAAAATTCACGAATGGGTTTCCCGGCTGGTTACACCGATGTCCTCCTCCCGAAGCTCCTCATCAACGCCCTCTCAATCCTAGGCCTTCTCCGCAGGGTCGTCCTCACCCTCTTCGGGTTCCTCGGGCTGTCGACCCTAGTCGAGCCCGGGCCCGACTACCCGGCCCGGTCCTTCTCTACCCCGGCCCGGCCCGAGTCTGCCTCGGCCGCGCTGATACGGGACATGCTCCCGGCCGAGACGGTTCCGGGTCGGGCCGACCCGGCGGGCCGGGACGGGTGCGCGGTGTGCCTGTGCGAGTACGAGGAAGGGGAGGAAATCCGGCGAATGAGGAACTGCCAGCACGTGTTCCACAGGAGCTGCGTGGACCGTTGGATCGATCACGATAGGAACACGTGCCCGCTTTGTAGGAAGCCGCTTGTGCCTGAAGAATTGGAAGATGACTTCAATGACAAGTTATGGGCTGCTTCAGGGATTCCAGATTTTTATTCTGATTACTCTCATATTACTCATTTTTTATAATTTTTTTTTTTATTTTCTTAAGATATATAAATATTATATATATAGTATTTTTAGTCAGATTTATAGGACAAGGAAGTTTTTTTTTTTTTAAGAAAAATGTTACACTTCCTAGTAATTTATGGTTTTGGTTAGTTTTGGAAGACTTTTAGTTATGAGATGTACATGAAATTACTGACAGAAATGAAAAGAATGTTCTACTGCAATTTAGTTTGTTCAATTTACGAGTGTAGAAGTGTTTTACCAATGGATTGATGTTGATTGTTTCTCAATATCAAGTTCGTTTCATAACTAGAACAATTTTTTAGACGGAGCCATGATTTGAGCTTAGAGCGAAAAATTTCAGAAAGGGGCATTGAACCCTAGAAAAGCTTTATCCTAAAAAGTATAATACGAAAAGTAACATAAAACTGTTTTGTAATAAATTTATAGGTATTAGAACTATCGATTTTTGTAGGAAATAAAGGTGCATCGGACCCGTCTTACTGAGATTTATTGCAATTTTTACATGTTTGTACACTTGTTCAACCTTAACTACAAGACCAAAACTATCCTATTTAGCAAATTAGATTAGAAGGTTTAGATACAAAAAGATAAGCTTATATTATAAAACCGATCCTATTTTTTAATAAGGTTGTACACTTGCAAGAAAGTATTACGTATATAAAGTACTAAAGTGTACAAAGGAGTATACATTGTCATAAGATCAAAATTAAATCCCGTGAGAATGAAACCTTATCTATCAAAACACAATAACATAGAGTTTTTATAAATAAAAAACGAAGAAAAACATTTATGGTGTGTAAAGTTGGATGGAGGGTTAATTAGTAATTTGCGTAGGAGACAAGTATGCCATCTCTCTGTTTGACATGTGGGGAGACAACCTTACAACAATAGTATGGTTTTGGCGCTTTGGTTAGGTTCATGGAATTTTAAAGAGATGGAACATGTAATTTGGGGTGATTATAAGTTTATAACTATGGTGATTTTATGATCACAAAATTCTGATTTGTGACGGATAAAGTCCGTCGCAAAGCTTATGAGACAAAGGGATAATTCGGAGGAGCAAGTGGGAGAGGATAGTGAGAGACTGAGAGGTAACAAACTAATTTTGACATTTACAAGTTAGACGAGGTGTTTTAAGATATAGAGTCTTGAGAATAGTAATCATGTTTATTGGCCTTTAATCTTGTTTTCTTACTGAAAATGATTATGCATTTGGTATATATTTTGATATAATTTTGATCTACTACTTAGCTTTATAATTATAATTGATTTGAAAATTGTCTATTATTATTGGATTATTGATAAATGAATCATCTCAATTAAAACTTTAAGAGGCATATATTGTAGTTATATTCTATTATGTCCCATCACTCGAATGTTCGTATATTATAGTTATATTCTATTATGCACCCTCACTCAAATGCCCGTTGGGCTTGAAGAGTGGTTAGTGCATATGCCCTCATGTGTTGAGATGCTTTATCTATCATGAAATCCAACAATTATCACATTCTTTTTAGAAACTTATTCAATATGTGTGATAGATTTAAATTTTTTTAAGAAAAAGAGTTAGCTCAACTACTACTCAAGTGGTAAGAGGTCTATTATTCCAACTATGAGGTCGAGATTGATTCTTATCCGCGACATAGTGCGCTTCTTAAACAAAAAAAAAGAAGATGATTTCGATTTTTTTTTGTCAGTGACAAATTTAATAATAAGCTGAAAATCAGAAAATAATTACGGAAGCGTTGAGTGCTAGTTCTCGAGCAAAATCCAAATCATTATAATCTTCATTCATCCTAATCAATGAAAGATCACAAATTTTCTTTGAAAATGACATATTCGTTTTAAAATGGGTCGAATCTTCTCTCACAAGTAGCCAGGTGGAAGGACAAGTGGGGATCCATTTAGTTCCCCACTTGCACTCTCACTTACCTCATTGTGAAAGGAGATTCGACCCGTTTTCATTGAAAACGGAAATATTCCGTTTTCATTGAAACCAACTAATGAAAGATATGTACAATTGTGAAAAGAATCATTTTTTATTCTAAATCATTGTTTTGAAATTTAAGCTTAACCCCTAAAGCATTCCTACTCCAATTTTGTTTGAGAATACAAGCTAAGTTTTATGAGGATTTTAAACATCAATAACGTTAGCACTAGATATATTAAAATCATGATTAAGTAACTAATAACACTAATTAATTTAGGAGTGGTCACTTTTGGAGGCCGATAGTACCTTATCTTTTAGTGGGTGGATTTAGATCCTATTTTGACAAATATCTAAAACGTCATCATTTATATAAGAAATTTTTTACAAATACGGAAAAGCGAGAGTTTCAACTACTCATATCTATTAACAAAGACAAAGTTTTAAGTTGAGAATAATTAAGCTTATTGTACCACAAAAAAAAACAAAAAAATAACTAAGCTTATTTAGCTGACATGCTCTAATATTAAATTTGAATTATTGACAAGGAAGATTATTACTTGTGTAATATTAAAGTGAATTAAACACTATTAAGAAACATTCAACAACAACAAAAATGAGTACGGCAAGAACGTAAACTGAGCTCATTATCTAATATTACGAAGTAGATTATTTCTCCATATGCATTTTGCTTCTATCTATAACTCGTCCTAATCTTATAACGGATAATGTTGTTTTAAATAAGAATTTGCTATCTACAAATGACCACATTATGACTTGTGAGCCACCATTATATAAAAACCCATTGTTTAGCTATAAACAAACACAAACATCACTCGGAAAAACAAAAAAAAAAATTACTAACACTAAGCAACTACTTTCATGAATCTTCTTTGTGGTTTCTACTTTCTACAAAGAGAATTATTTTTTACGGAGTAATAGTTTACGAAATGCAATATATTAAGCCTCGAGCGCAAGTTATATGAGTTAAAGTGAACACAAAAGCCAGTTTGCACCATCGTAAATATGCAAAAAATAAGCGAACCCAAAGAATGTGCAAATATAAATATATAAGTGTCCTATGTGAAAAAAAGAGAGTAAAAGTATTCTATTTTATAACCAAAGAGTAACTCTGCCCATTTTATTGATTTTGCGATGAAATATGTTTAGACTTATGAAGTGGATACTCTTTCTTTATTGATGGGACAAGTTTAATTTTATACTTCGTATATACAAAAGCCGTATGAATACAACCGTCACACACAAAACTTAGGGAAAGATAACTTTAAGAAGGAAGTAGCAGTGTAGCATCATTCAAGAAGTCTCCTTCCTTTGTTTTGATCGTTCCTTCCTAGAATAAGAGCTAGGAAAGTCTTGATGGTCTACCTTTGCATACACAACAACGTCGTAAACGACACTAATAGAAGGCCTTATACCAACTGTGACATACACCAAAAAATAGTGATAATTATTTTAAGACTGCCTTTTCTTTTTACCGTAGGTCTCATTTCAGACGGCCATTTCCGTCTGAAACCTTCTGACGGGCCATATGTGACCATTTTATGGTCAAATGTAAATGGTCACATTTTTGGATAAAATGTGATCGTTTACGTTTACATGTGACCATAAAATGGTCACATATGACCCGTTTGAAGGATTCAGACTGATATATTTCCGTCTGAATGAGAATTTGTGTTCTTTTTAATGCAAGTGGTCTATTCTTCATTTCAAGAGGCCAAACGATCTTAAGGTGTGAGGTAAAAGAATAAATATATTTTGTTTTTGGTTTGACAAGAAGTAGGCAATCACGTTCGGAATACAACTTAATGAGTTCACAAGAATCGGGAATTGTATCTCTGACCACTTATGTAAGAGTTGAGAGTCCTTACCACTCACACCAGCCAACTTTGGTAAGTGAATATACGGAAAAGCAAAAGGGAAGTAAGATTGTAGAAAGTTGTTTAAACTTATTGTATTGACACACATTACAATTGTATGCTTATTGTATCGAGTTATCGACAGAACACATACACGTGAAATGTAAATTTTGATAAATCGCGCAAAATACCTAGTGAATAGTCTCATTCACACGGATAGTACCTTATTATCAGTTGGATAAACCGGATTACAACACAAATTAGACTTTGAATTATTAATTACAATGATGATTAAGACATGATGCAGTAAGCCAGCATCATGACTATAAGATTATTTATTTCGTACATGACTACTCAATGATTAAGCAATACAATTAGTCAAAGTACGGAATGAAATTGCTTAATAATTCATAAATATATATTATGATTAGAACGCGCAGATGACCAAAAAGAAACGAGTAAACTAATTTACTTGTTTCAATCATTTTTCCACCGCCTTTCACTTAGTTTTGCTTCTTCTTTGGGTTGAACAACATTGCACCTTCCTAGATGGTGTGCTCTTATAATCATATCAAATAAAGCAGCTCGATAAAGTCTTAAACCTTAAAACAGGTCAAATACTATCACGTGTGGCTAATAAGGACAAAACATTGGCATTTTCTAGGCAACTTACCATGTGATTTGTTATGTATTTGACCCGTCTTAAGCTTAAGACGGATACTGGCCGTCATAAATAAGAATTTGTGCGGTCGAAATAAAGGGTTTCCTGGCCATTTCATGTAGATAAACAGTAATTAAACATGTTGTGGTGTCTTCAAAACATAACATTGGAATATATAAATCATTAAATCAGAGAAGTAATTATAATGTTATGCAGGTAACAGTAGACAAGATTAATTCCTGGGTTGTTTTCAGAAACGAAATTATATGTCAGTGATTAACAGAATCAATACTGAATTCACTCTATACTGGATTCACCAGAGGAAATCAATTACTGCACATAAACACTCAAGTAGCCAGTCATAAATGGAAAATACGGGACCCTGTGTTACTTCGACTCTTCACTAATCGGCTATGGGGCCTACCACCCGTGTCTAACACTACACTCCAACAAATTAATATGGAATGGAATTTATATCCGGCATTACCAATCCAACACTTCTGAGCCGAAAACGGCGGTCTGAGTAAGAAAATAGCGGAAGAAACTATATACTCCTTAGGAAGGATATATACTCCATATTTGTTGACATTTTCCGCATTCATGTCCATGTTTTAGTATTGTCCATGAACCTGTGCCTGGCACTCAGTCTTAAGTCCGAGTAGTTAATTGGACTTAATTGCACATTCTATCAAACTTATGGAGCCAATTTGCACATATTGAAACGTGTTATAGCCAAAATTTACAATTTTCCTACTTCAATATGTGGCATCTTAAGAGTGGTCCATCATGGAGGGAGTGGACTGATGACATGGAAAGAAAAGGTCAACAAACTAACTCCCCAAAAAGAGGAGTAGTTGAGAAAGAACATGAGAGCATCAGGGAGAACGCTGAGGAGGAACGAGTCAGCAGCTGGAACAAGTCAAAACCAGCTTCCTAAAATTTAGGAGCAGTTGAGGAAGAATAGGAGACTTAACAGGCGGAACAGAGTTACGCAAATCCAGCTTCCTGCCAGGAGGAACATGAATCAGTCAATAATTGATCCCTTGAAAGCATGTAGGTTGACTTGGCATGCACAACGAAGTAGCATGAACTTAGCCTCCTGCCAGGATCCTGTCAGCCTCCTGTCAGGATCCTGTCGTCAGCCTCCTGTCAGGATCCTATCAGGAGGAACAAGAATCAGTCAGATAACGAAATCCTTGAAAGTAGGGGGGTTGAGGATTTTGAGGAGCAAGTAGTTGGAAGAGCAACGACATAGAGAATTAGGGTTTTTGAAGGCTTATAAATAGAAGGAATCAAAGGCAGAAGGGATCATCCATATTTTTTTACATCATCTCCACAAAATACAAATCCCATCATTGTCAAAAGAAAAACTCCACTGCCTATTGTATTTATTTTTCTAGTTCTTACTCACATCTTCATTAAAAGAAACTTAGTGCAATATTTGGCGGGATTCCGAATCCCCCCGCGGTTTTTCCCGATTTGGGTTTCCGCGTCACCATTTTCGTGTGTCCTTTCTCATTACTCTACATTTATTGTTATTTTCGTCATTACTTTTACTTATTTTTCATCCGTATTCCGTCACAAATCACATATAAATTAACCCCCTATCCAAGGCTAAAAAGAGTAGATCATTTTGACCCGTCAACAAACGATTTAATAGGTTTGGGTAATTTTTTTACCAAAACAAAACGTATAGGTGTAAACATCTGGGATGTATTTGCTACTTATCTGGTTTATTAAGTGGTCAAAGTTCTCTTAATTTGTCGATATGAGACACCCACACTCCAAATTGAAACGTATTTGTCGTTCATTCATTTAATACGTTCGGTTGGGCCAGTTTCAGGTACATATTATATAGGTTCCTGCAGTAGGAGCTCACCCAAGGGGTCTTGATGATCAAGCCACAAACAAGACAAACCTGACCCCAAGGACCCCTCAGATGGAAGCTCGAGTTAAAAGGTCCAAACAACAAGCTATGACAAGCCAAGATCAAGCCAGGCCAAGCCACACCAGTGAGGAAGACAGTCCAGGGCTCAGCAACCCATGCCAAGCCCCAACACAACCCACATTACCCACACAAGACAGAAACAAAGCCATTCAGGCCCAGGCAGACCAATTAACAAACCCTGCATCTAAGAGGTAAACCAGGGCATCCCAACCACCCCCACCATGGCCTACCATCAAGACAACCCACTAAGCTACAAGTTTGTCCAGGACAAACTCTTTTGAAGTCTAGCAAAAACTCATGAAACAGACACCCCAAGTTAGAGTCCAGCAAACAATTAAAACAGAGAAAGTACAAGTCAGATTGTGGCTTCCTTTTGCTTAAGTCAACTTGTCCTCGTCCAAGGCAGGTCTTATCTAAGTTCTAATAAGAGTAGAGAGGCCCAAGGAGCAGCAACACATCCAGGCAAAGCAGCAAGGCAACAAGAACAACAGATTTCCATTTCAGGAAAACTCCAAAACTGCTTTATTTGCTTTTGTTCAGTCTGTTTTTTGTGTCTTGTGTCTGTTCTTTATAGTTGTTGAGCTCGTCCTATTATGAGGCTCTTAATTAGTGTCAGTAGTAGTAGTTTGAATCCTAAGTTGGCCCTTGGATGATCTGTACATCCAATGGCTCACAAGATATCAGCCTCCCTATATAAGGAGGTCTTGTATGTTTGTTTCAGTTAGACTTTTATGAATGAATTAACTTGAGAAATCCCTCAAATCTATAAAACTTGTGCTAAGAGCTGTAGTTTGAACCAAGCCTGATACATCTTCAAGGTGTCTGATCAGTGACTTGTATTGTGAGTCAAGTTATATCTGTGCCTTGCTGTGGTTAACTTGCTTGCGAGCTTAGTCTAGGGTGTTTGTACCTTGCTGTAACACTTTATACTTGTCTCATTACTAGTCTTTGAGTCCCTTCTCTTGTGCTTTGCTGTAGGGGAGCTTCTCTAAGTCATATCCTTTAAATTTCAGTTAATATAAGTCACTCTCTCTAAAACAGCCTCCATTTCTATTTGAATTGTTTTCAGTTTAAGTGAACCTAGACTAGTATCCATCAAAACTTGTAAACCTTAGTAGTTTACACTCCAGAAGGCCCTAAATTTGGACAAAACCAATCAACCCCCTAAAATAAAGGTGAGTAAAAGGGGGAGTGTAAAACTCAGCAAAAACAATTATAGCAGAGAAACATAAGATGAATTCGTAAGATGTATTCAGCAACTAAATTAGTTTGACATACACTTTCTTCAAGCAAAATCTGAAATTAGTAAGAAGTATTTACCAACTCAATTAACAACCCTTTGTGTGAGATCAGTTGAGTGTAACATGTGTTACGCTGGATGAGAAGTCATGACGGGCACACGAGAGTTGTCTTACTTCCACGCCATCCAAAACACCAAGTAAAGAATGCGCAACAAATAACACTGATTCATGCTACTGATCAGTTGACGGTTGCTCTTAACAATTGCAACCAGCAGTGAGTCGTAAAACAGCACGCAGCGGTTGCCACAAAAGGCGTGGCAGTCGTGCTATTCTGAACCGGGCAAAAAAAAGTAAAACCTTTAAATTAAACAGGGCACGGTAATGTATGATTGTCTGATTGACCTTTAAAATCAACAGGACACAAGTCACGAAGTGTAACCCAGAATACAGTTCCCTAAATGCAAGGTAAATACAAAACTTCATTAAACCCATTTCAAGCCTAAAAGGAAATGGCTTGAGTTTATTGAAATGTCGAAAATAAATCCCAACCCAACATCTGAATCTGAACAACAAGGGGTTCGCTTATACATCGGATTGGAGTAATTGACCAAACAAGAGAAAGTTTAGTATCTATTCCTCATTAATCTAACTTAAACTAAGCGTATATAATGTAGAGCCTATATGAGTTAAATATGAATCTGTATGAGAACCACATCCCTACGGGACTCTAAACTCCCTCACCCCAAATACAAACCAAATTAGTAGTATATAATGCAACCCCTAATTTAGAGGCCAATGGAATTAATTACTTTCATTTCTAATCCTGATCAACCATAAAGCAAGACAAGCAGACACACCCATAATTGACAAAAAATATAAATAGAATAGATACCTTGGACAAGCCTCTTAGCCGAGCTATAGGATCATGAAAGGCCATTACGGGAAGTCGATGCGCCATATCATTGCACCTGCCTAATAACAATTGATTATTGAGCGATTCAAGGTAGATGGGATGAGAGTGAACAAAATAACCAACTAAAACCCACACCAATGATAATAGTAAGCAAATACCTGTTTAACAATTGCGAAAATTGCCAGGGTTCACTTGTATAGAACACAAAGGTGAGATAGAGAAAAATATTTTTCATTAGTTTTCCGGATTAATTAAGTGACTCTTTTGTATACAACACAGGATATAATCATCGTGTTTCCAATGCCAGATTTCATTAGTTTTCCGGATGAATTTAATTGTGGGTTTGGAACAGAAGAGGGAAGAAGAAGGGAGATGAGAGGAGGAAAGATGAGAGTGAAAGAATCAGACAACAAAAAGCACAATACAAATGAATGGAAGGTTGGGATTAGCTGGTGCAAATCAAGGGTGGGGATCAACCTAGAAGGCACTATTCTTATGAACAATAACAACCCTTGTAAACTTTTAAAAGGGTGTAGATTAGTTTAATCTACATTAGGCATGTATCACATTTTAAAAAAAAAATAGTAAGACTTAACATTTTTTTGAGTTAGGACCTTCTCCATTAACTCAAAAGTTATAGCAAGTCCAATAATTTGGCTTAAAGACTTGCTTGCAATTTTAAGAAATTACAAGTCCATGTAAGATAGCCTAAACCAAGCAACTAGTTTCATTAGAGCATCTTCAATGGAAAGTTCTGATACATTGTGGTTTGTTTTGCCACATCGATTTTTGTTAGCTACTATGTTTTTCGACTACAAAACGCTCCAATGGTAGACTACAACATCCTGCATCTTCTATGAGCCCACACTATTGCTTTTATCCAATGAAAAAAAAAATTACTTTTTATTATTTATAAAGAAAGGCATGTAGTTTGCTAGAGGTACCATGCTTGCAAGCTACACATAAAAATCCTCCTCTAAACTGTAAGCTACCTGTTTAATAGTTCTCAAATATTACAAGTAAGTCCTCCAAAAGAGCCATTAGAAATGCTCTTAAGCTAGTAGCTTAAATGACCTTACCTCAAAAATACAACCAATAGAAATTTTTGTATGTGGATCAAGCTAGTTAAAATTTAAGCTGAACCCTTGAAATAAATTAGCAACTCAAAAATAAACTAACTTCAATTTGACGTGACAATGGTAAGATAGTTGCAACTAACTTATTATTGAACATGCTCATTCAAGATAATATCTAGATGATTGAGAGGTAACGGGGAGGCGATGAAGATTAGGGGTGTTAAAAAAGATTAGAGGTAAACCGGACCGATCGGTTCAGTTCGGTCTTCGGGTCCCAAAAAATATGGTGACTGTCTCCGGCTCGATCCGTCCACACTTAAAAAAATTCCAATTTTCCCTTTTTAAAAGTAGATACGGTCCGGTCAAACCCGGAATCAACCGAACCTTAAGGGTTCCGGTTCAGGTCCCCTTTTAACCGGTCCGGTCTACGATCTTGGGAAATGTGGTTATTCAGTCTACAGGTTTATTCGGTCTGGTCCGGTTCGATTTTCTCTTATTTTTTTATCTTTCCATGTATTTTTTTGACACTTCACTCCATCTTTAGCCACCTCATTTCCTATTATCTACATCCTCTCCATGTCATCTACCTCTATTTTACTCTACAATAGAGATGATCCTCTTATATATCATTTTTTCTTATTTTATATTTAATATTATAATTTTATGAGTCACTTTATATTAGTTTAATTATTTAAAAAACAATAAGACTAATTGAATAATCAACATGACAATTAAATATTAGTTTTTGGGCACAAGGGCCTATGTCTTCTTTCCTCTAAAAGTAGAGGAAGTAACCATCTTTCTCTATGTAAGAGGACATCCATAATAGTCCCACAATAGAGAGGATGTACTCTTAGAGAAGAGAGAGGGTTAAGAGGATGCATCAACTTTTTACTTATTTCTCCATGAAGAGCTCTTCCAAATATGCATCAACTTTATGTATTGTTATCAAACAACCGTACTTTGACTTAATTTTGACTCACTAATATCTTATCATCATTCTTTATAAGAAGTATCACAAATCACTTCTAATAAGCACAAACTAACATTAAAAACCTTTGTTTTGAAACAAGAAATGATAAGGCACATATAATGAATTGTTAGTCGAATTCATATACTGTTTGGTGGATTATTAAGTAATTCGAAGAACTAATAAGTAATTTAGTAGGTTGTCGAGAAATCGTACCACTAAAAACAAAGTTTAATAGATCAATTAAGAAACTAACTTACAATCAATAAGGTCATTGTATAGACCAATGTAAAGAGTTCAAGGGTACACTATAGAATTTCAAAAACGTAGGTGTAACGCCCCAAAAAAAACAGAGACATGTAGCTCAAAATAGCTCTTTATATTAATAATATGCAGCAGAGGAATTACAAGGCGTCACCCCCGTATTTTCCCTCCGGAAAATACAAGGCTTATACAATAAAATAAATACACTTATAAACTAAAACTAAAAACTCTATTTATTTAATTAGACATCTTATAAGTCTCGTCTTCTTTATGGATTTTCTCACTCTTGACCCCCACGATACTTGTACCTGAAAAATATATAAAAATAACGGGATCAGCCAACCACATGCTGAGTATGACTCCGCTAGCCTTCACCGGCCTTATGTCATTTTCATTATTCAATTTTCCTTATTCCTCATTAATATCACGTCAGCGAGTACAATAAATTACCCGAGTATAATAACTTACCATCATACAGTATTTCCTGCCATAAACAAGTCAGGTATCTAAAACATTGTATCATTCCTTATTTTCATAAGAACACATATTCATATCACAATAGTGTCGGTCTACCATTACCGAACAAGAGAGACATTACGGAGATACACACTCCCTCAGGTCTAAGACCCACCTCCATGTACACGGGATAAGATCCTCAGGTCTAAGACCCACCTCGGCTATTGCCGGATAACAAAACCGTAGTTCACATGGAGCCGCGCCCCCTTCCGTGTACACAGGTTACAAAATAATGTCATCTCTATCCAATAATCGTATCCCAAATGCTACAATTGGCCAATTATGCATTATAACAAGAGCACGAGCATGACAATTTATATGACAACTAGCACAATATGTGAGCCATATAGTAACAATAATATGAATTTGGCAATGAAAACATTAAAACAAATACTTACAATATAATAATGTCATCTTATTTCAATAGTAGAGTAGCCATCTAATCTACTGTGCTTTATCTTATTTGTTCGTTATGCCACTTCTTATTTTCTTCTACCAGATAAAGGTAACAATTTATTCATACGACCCTTTATATAAGTTTAATGTGTTTATAACAGCTACACACCACCTTCCAGTTTGTTTCTACTCACAGAGTTATGCCCCCTTCATTTTGCTTTATCTTGAGTTGGTATTCTAACTTAGTTTTTGTGATAAGACGGGAGTCATTATTACTCTTTCTTTCTCTTTTATTTGTTTCTCTTTATATAATAATAGTTTCTAAGTCTATATATTAATAAAAATGACCCGGGAACAATATAAAGATGATAATAAGAATTTATGAGGCTACGTTCTTGAATTTCACAACTGTCAATTTATAATTCTTACATGAAACTTTTATGTCATTAACTCTCCCTGACAAGCATGTCGTACACACTCGTCATAAAGCTAGTTCCGTACACACTAATTATCAATATTCTCCTATCGTATGTACTCTCTAAGATTTATTAGGTACTTAAATAATTTTCATGACAAAGGGTCCTGAAATCATAATAGTATTATGACAGTTCTAATACAAAACTTACGTTTAAAACAATATAACAGTTACTTATACTTTCCTCTTACTTCATTTCTATATAAGACGGTAAATAAATAGTTGTGTAGCGACGAAGGATCCCGAAATCATACTAGCATTATAACGGTTCTAATACTAAACTTACGGGTAAAATAATACTCCCTCCGATCCAGACCAATGGTAACACTTACCTAAAACGGACGATCCACACCAATGGTAACATACCTTATTTGGCCCACTACATTACCAAGTTATCCTTCTACCCATTTGATATTTACACAAAATGCCATTGCATGACCCCACAATTAAACCCACAATTAAACCCACCATTACATGGCCCACCTACCTTTTCCTTTTTTACCCCTCATTTTTCCACCTTTTCTTAAATACTCCAATTTTCCCCATGTTACCATTTGTCTGGATCGGAGGGAGTATAAACAATTACTTGTCATATCTCTTAATTCATTATGTATAAGACGGTAAATAAATAATTATAACGACGAAAGATCCCGAAATCATACGAGTATTATAACAGATCTTATATAAAACTTACGGATAAAATAATATAAACTATTACTTATATCGACAAAGGATCCCGAAATCATACCAATTTTTTTAAGGTGATATTACGCACGGTAGGGCAGAGCATGGATCGGATATCCGATCCGAATCCGAATTTCGGATCGGATATCCGATCCGAAAATCCAAAATTTTAGTATCCGATATCCGATCCGAAGCTATCGGATATCCGAAATTTAGTATCCGAAAAAATGGATCGGATATCCGAAAATCCGATATCTGATCCAAATAACCGGAACTAAAAATTCAATGTAACCAATAAATACAATCAACCAATGTATTAGATTTGAACTAAGGTATCATTTACAGTACAAATAAGGATTGCCTTTTTGCATTAAATATGTAGCAATACTTAAAATTTTTACAATCTATGTATTTCTATATACAATTGATGACAAAAGAGACTTTACAATTTTAAACAAATCAAACAATCGAAGATCAAAAGACACAAAAAAGAGATGAACTTTCACCAAGAAATGGAAGCATGCGATATTAAATCAGAAGCTTCAACAAAAAAGAACCCAAATTTTCCAGAAATTTCAAGTTAATCCCAAATAACCCATGATTGTATAACCACAAAGTTGTATGTCGAGGCCATTGTACGTGGTTGTCGTTATTCCTTGAGTTTTTATGAAGGAAGGAAATAGGTTTTATGTTGGTTGTTTTGTTGTTGCCAGTAGTAGTTAGTGATGGATCTTGTTATGCAAATGGATGAAAGGAGATGAGGGAGGCGTAAGGGAAAAAAAGGGAAGATAGTGAAGTTTCTAGGGTTTTGTATAGGGTTGGGTGAGTGGGTTTTCTTAGATGTTTGTAGTGGGTTGATTGAGTGGGCTTTTTTTAAGGTTATAACAAATACTCACATCCATCCATACTACCAAATTTCACGGTTTTTTTAACTTTCGGTTCGGATACGGATATCCGAAATTTTCATAACTGATATCCGTATCCGATCCGATATCCGAAAACTTCGGATCGGATATCCGATCCGAAACCCATTTTCGGATCGGATATCCAAATTTTTGGATCGGATTCGAATCGGATATCGGATCGGTTCGGATAATCGGATTTTTTGCTCAGCCCTAACGCACGGGCTGGTTGGAACTACTTCTACCTTATTTCTATGGTTCTCGGCCTTCCCAAATTCTTTTTCTTTTTCTTGCCTTGATTTCTCGTTTCCTGGCCTCTTGGCCTCTTCTAATCATATCTCCCTTTAGTTTTATGTTAGTGGGTAGGAATATGCTAATACTCTAGCCTAGATGAATCATACTCCTAGGCCAACGTGTCTTGTGGTAAATTTATGATTTTACTTTTTTTTTTTTTTGATAATTATCGTGAATAGTAAAATTTACGCCATAAGAAGAAAATTGACTGATTATTATTAATACGAGACTCGACTCAACTCCTATACTCCCAGTATATCCGTAAAATTGAGTCGATTATTTATACGAGTCTAGTTATAAAGTCTCTAATAATGGACCTATTATGATAAAAATATACATCTTAGAATTTATTTTATTCGGGTTATTACAGTAGGAATCTTACTTTTATTAAAAGAGAAACATTTCAAGGTTTCTCCTTAACCCACGTCATCACTTCACATTTTTCATTTTGCAAGTTGTTTGAAGTATGTGGGATTTTTGGTGGGACCAGTTTCAATATCATGGAAAATATACTACATTTATTTAGATAGCCATTTATATGTGACTATTCTTTAAATATTTTTTGTCATATCTCCGTAATTTTATAGAAAATTATTTTAAGTGGTCAGTTGCAAAAAAAAAAAAAAGAGTAATAAAAAAACGTCACCGTCTCATAAAAAATAAATCAATCATTATTTTAAATTTGTGGTGAGACATAAACTCCAACGGATAAGAACATCATAGTCATTATCCTTAACAATATAAATATGCTTACAATTACTAAACTTTTGGGCAAATATTATTTTGAACCTCATGAATTTATGTTATCAATACAGTAACATATCATGTTCATCGAATCGTGATTTAGGCAATCAAAATATTAACATGAAACCAACTCTTATGTAATTCTTAATTTAAAATTGACTAATGATTTATATATTGGACTACATTGAAGAAAAAATAGTTCAAAACTAGAGGGTTTAGTTTTTTTAAAGAAAAATAAAATAATTATGTGTGTTACATGGGTGGTTTCTAAAAGTAATGTATTAAAAAGAAACAAATTCACAGTAAAGACGGGTGTATCCGTCTTAATCGCAAGACATAAAAAAATATTTGTTTCAACTACTTTTAAAACCGAAT
Organism: Heliosperma pusillum; assembly: GCA_022085475.1. Taxonomy (NCBI): domain Eukaryota; kingdom Viridiplantae; phylum Streptophyta; class Magnoliopsida; order Caryophyllales; family Caryophyllaceae; genus Heliosperma; species Heliosperma pusillum. The sequence continues at coordinate 70,783 of JAIUZE010066235.1, forward strand.
TTAGTAGAGAAAAATGACATAAACAATGAAAAAAATGAAGAAAACAAAAAAAAAATTGATACAAAACTATTTCCTTGAAAAAAAAATCAAATAGTACATAATAATGAATATGTAGCTTGATCTACAATAATTAAAAAAATTCACAGAATTAAATAAAAAATAAGTAAAAATTTACATATATACAGTGGTTAAAATAAAGTTCAAAATAATTAAAATCGAATGTTAGAAATATTTATCCGTCTTAAACTTAACACGAATAGTAACTGTCTTAAATGAGAATTTGTGAGCTTTAATGCTTGAATGGGTTTTGCTTTTGGTGTCAATTTACGAGTAATTCAAAATAGTTTGGACTCTCACCTATTACAAGTAATCTGATACGAATTATTGGGTTTATTTACGGGTGATCATTTTATATTTCATCCGTCTCATTATTTTGTAAAATTTTAATTAAAATATTTCTAGGAAATAATAAAAAAGATATAATAAAATGACATAAGATTGAGACAAATGAGGTATGATATGGGTTTAATATATAGTAGTTTATCTATCATTTAATAGTTAGTCGAGATAGAGTGAATGTGAGTGATTACAATAATCTTTTATATATAATGATCGTGCGTGCTACTTTTATTTTAGTGAAATTTCTTCAATATTCAACATTACTAATTTCTTTTTAATTATTACCCCGTATATATATATATATATCTAAATAGGGTTACATCTTTAGAACATTTTTTACTCATGTACCTTTTTCAACATTTATATTTTCATTAAACTTTATCTGATAACTTTAGTAATCAATGAAAAAAGTGTGAGTCTATATAATTCACCTAGAAAAAGCCATGATACTACCATATTATCGAGAATATGATCTGATTACTGGCACAAGTGCAAGGGTCACAAACAAAAAAGAAAGTGAAGTTTTTGATAAAAAAAACATAAAATGTTATGTATAGATAAACTATTTAGAAGTTATAATATTTTTTACTCATAATTGTATATTGTACTGTATAACTTTATTGTTATTCTTTTATCTTTATTATATTTTTGTATTGAATGTAAATTACAAATTTGCTAATATTACTATAATTTAAAAGGTTTGTTTGGTGCAAAACTTAATCATTATTTTATTATAATAAAATTTAATTGCATACCCGTGCAATTTTGCACGGGCTTAAAACTAGTATACCATAGAAAGCAAAAAAAAAATTCTGGTTACACGGTAGAATTTTAAAAAAGTAATTGACGTACGCGAGAAAATGGTGATCGGATTATCGGAGTGGAGTAGTATCAGTATCATCAAGCCTTAACCTCACTTTTTAAATAATCAATTAAAGTGCCTCTTTCCTCGTTCATATTGAAATTCCTCATACGCTAAATTGCACTGCTCCTTCAATCCTAATTATGCAGGATACATTGGTAAATCATCTTCCCTTCCCTTCAATTCAGATTCCTACTCTCTTTCATTATAACGCTATTTGTTTTTTTCTTACGAAACCCTAATTTTTTTTTACATTAATTGGGAATCATTTACATAATTAACGCAGGAGACGTTGGCCGATTTGCCTCTTGTCATTGGTACTTTCCCTCTTTTTTACATCATATATTATCATTTGCTTGCTTAACTTAATAATGTGTGATTTTGTTGTAATTTTATCTGTATAAAAGTGTATGTTTAGTTTATAGTTTCGTCGACAGTTGTTAGGGCTAGGGTTGGAGGCATTCGCGTAGCCTATGTTACTCCGACACTTCATATTCTCTTGAGTACCCGTGTCCGACACTCGACACTCGGACAAGAGTATCCCACTTACCTCATTTTAAGCCAAAATGTACATATTTTTCATAAAAATAGCCGAGTCCGACACTTGGACACGCACCCATGTCTGATACTTCTAAACGAGTCTGAGTAACATAGCGCATAGCTCGATAATAAGTTGGAGACTATTCAAGCCAAGAGCCTTTAGTATGAGATTTTAGGGTCTTAATTATCGAAATAGATAATGTTTCTCCATTGTTTGTTGTGTGTTTATGTGGAGTGTGAGATTGATGCGCTGAAGCGTGAAATAGCTGATAGCTTAGTCCTTTTATTCTTCTTAAACACGGGACCTGAACCAGGGATAGGATTTTGTTTGAAATTGGAAGCTTGCTGATAGCTTAGTCCTTAGCTTTAACCTCATTTGATGCCAATTTGCTGATTGATGAAGAGGCAAGAATGAATTTGTATGTAGCTTTGTTCTTGAGTGTGTTTAAGACTTTAAGCACATGACTAAGCGTGGCACTAGCCAAAATGGCAAAATGCCATTGTACGCCTTAAGGTGGCCTCATAGATAAATGCACATTTAGCGACGGCCACTTCTTTGCAATTTCTATGTTTTTTGCTTTTAATCCCGTTGTTGCCGTGTTGTTTACGCATACGTAATATTTACTTTTGTAGAAGAGCAAATATTAGGCTCGTTTACTCCTTTTGTTGCCTTCTTCTTAAGGTCTCCATTTTTCTATGGAGCCAAAGACTCATTACTCTTTGGTTCAATGATGGAATAAAGCAAAATGGCTCACTAAAGTGACCATGCTTCTTTCTTTTGTGAAGTACTAGTCATTCAATGTAGTTTTCGACGCAATTTTCATCTTGGGTCATTCGGAAACATTTTCTTTGTGTTGCTAATACAAAGGTAAGACTGAGTACATTCAACCCCCTTCTACCCCCACAATTTGCGGGAGCCATTGAGGCACTGCGGTAATGTTGTTGTTGGTGCCTTCTTCTTAAGGATCAAAACTATAGGAGTCTTCCTAGGGATCAAATTTTTAAGAAAAGGGGACCCCTTACCTGATAATAGTTTGAGCTACTAAAATAACCCACAATGTGCCAAAGGTTTGGTACAATAGGCCATTCATCCCATGCAGTTCTAGGGCCTTCAATAGGCGAGTTTGATTTAGCGCTTCCACCACTTCCTTTCTATAATTGCTCAAGGGGCTAATTCATTTTCCGCGTGATCCAATCAAGATGTAACTTTAATCTAGATGTCTCATGGTTTACACGTTTATCCAACACAACTTAATAGGAGCATGGTCGGCAACTCTTTAATGAAGATCTAACAACTTAGCGTGGGAGTACATATCCAACCAAGCTTACATGGCTCTGTTAAGCCGACTTTGCCTATTGGCTTCTTCTTGTTGCCCATTACCGTAAGTAAAGGCATAACCCCGCATCCGTCATCCACTGTGTCAGAGAGTTTTTCATTTGCCATTGTGCCCAACTCCCTCTTCATCTCCTTAGAAGAAAGCACCTCATTATTGTTCCCAATATAGACTTGTGATGCTCGGACTCTTCACTTACCCCCTCGGATCCGGTGGACATGACCTGGACGTGGATCCAGACTTGGATCCCGTTGTCACACCCCGCACTTTTTCAAGCCAAATTGAGGTTATCTTAAGCCTCACCAAGCCGTGTCACGTCCGTGCCAGCTCAAGGGTAGCATATCAAGCTCTAATCAAGTCATGGCCAGCTCCCATGAAGCTCATACTAGCTCACGCCAGCTCAAGACTAGCTCACTCAAGTGGAACGCAGCTCACTTGAAGTCCAGCCAGCTCACGGGTCCTTGGTGTCCACTAGGGTAGCTCACTACCTAGTCCACCCCTAGTCCATGCCTAGTCCATGCTAGCTAGGTGGTTATTGTGGGATATCACCAAGGGTTGGAATAACCACCCTTGTCCTTATCCATTCCCCTAAAATAACCACCCATACATCCCCCCTTTTTGCACACCATTTTGGCGCCACACTTGGAGAGGAACCAACATTGTTCCTCCCCCTTGTTCACACCCGCCCACACCCAAGAGGCACGAATGGCACCCTTTCGTGCCCCAACCGCCCCTAGGCCCCCATTATAAATAGAATGCCTAGGCCACCATTTTACAAACACTTTTAGTCACACATTTACAATCCTTCTTCTTTGTAAGTCCCTACATTATACTTGTAATATACTTTGTAATTCTTATATATAATATACTTGCATATTCTTGTGATGTTACGATTATTCCGCACTACATAAGTTTCGTAATCATCACCCCTTCTCAAATACATATCGTTGTGATACTCATTGGTGTTGTTGTTGAGTTTGAGTATTGCCTTACTCGGCCATAATAGACGTTTGGCTTGAGTGGCACACGATCCTTATATTCTCAAAGAGTAAGGACGTGACACCGTGTCAAATCCTTCTATGAGAAATCGGATCCTTCGGTTTGGTTGAGTCAGAAAATAAAGAATCAAACAAAGCAGTTGAGCTAGAAGATGACGATTAAATATTGACGAAGTGGTTGAGCTAGAAGATTTCGAGCCGGAATCCAGTGAATAATAAAAGAAAAATAATTTTGTTGAAGAAGAGGAAGGAGATCGCAATGGTTAAAGTCTTAAAAAGATGATGGAGACTGCTGTTATGGGTCAAAGAAGTTGAAGGAGTCTAAGAGACTCGAGGAGGCAGGAGCAAATGAAGTTTGCATAGAAAATAGAAAACATATGTTATCTAGTTAGGTGTTATGCCGAGTCCAGAACTTATGCACGGATCCTCGTACCCGAGTCCTTGATTTTAGGAGTTCAAGGATCGGACACCTAGATCCGTATCCTTGTCGGATACTCGTATCCGAGTCCGAGCATCACTATTATAGACCCCACAAACCTCAACAATTGCCACAAATCCCATGATAAGTGTCTAATTGTAACTCTCTTCACCATTAATATCCCATCACCCACCACATCTCTTCCAAGTGAACATCAAAAACATGTGAGGAATGGAAGCGGACCTAAAAGTGCACTTCAAAATCCAAGCCCTGTCTTGTTAAGGCTCAAAATATTCATGGAGATTCATAGTACGCGGGCATCCTTTACTTCACCTCAGTGAAAACACGCCATAATTGATCGAATCTTCTTACAATCACCCCAATATTACGTCATCATCTGACTTCGCTCTTTTTTCATACATAACAATCTCGTCACTCATCTTCGCACCCTGCCCCTTATCCCTCATAATACTCATCTATGTACCAGTGCTCATACACACCCTCTCTCCCATATTCATCATATTCCATAATTCTGAATTTTCTGACCTCAGTTTTATACCCTTCTACAGTTCTACCTTGCCACCCCTTGTGCTACGAACTGTTCTCTTCGTATCCGGAAATGGCGCCATATTCTCACAAAGCAGCCTAATTGTGTCCCCATGCGTCTTGGATTTGCTCTTGTTTTTAGTTTTGGTGGGGAGATTGTGAGGGTGGAGGTTAAGGCCATAAGGGTAAGTTTGTATCTGACTTTATAGAACTTTAAAAAGGAAGTGTAAAGAAATGGATGAGACGACTAAAATGGAATATGCAAAGAATTGGTTTAGATAGAGGGAGTAGTTCTTTTACTATGCCCTTCTCTCTTTGCCACATTATTCTTGACTTCTATTCCTTTATATGCTGGGGCTATTAAAATTTCAAGAAAAGGTACTGTTTCACAAAAACATTACTTTGAAATTATAAATTTGTTTGCAAAACCTGTGCTCTTTGTGTCTATGAGGCTCACGCTTTTGCCTTGTGTTTTGCGTTTGTGTCTCGACGCACTTCTTGCCTTTTAAAACTAAGACATCCTTCTTGCAGTCTTTTTTCTGTGTGCTAAGTATATGTTGTCTGTGTTTATGTGTTGCTTAAACTTTTAAGCCATACTCATGTCGACACAACACGGAATGTGGTACATAATCTGTATCTGCTCTAGCAGTGTTTGCAGTCGACAATCAGACATGCCGTACGGGTACATTAAACAGATATGGACAAGTTTAAATCGAATACGTACCGAAAGTGTATGATACTCGTACCAATAAACCTAGTCACTGATGATTGTTGACGGCAAACGAAGTCAGACTTCATCTATGGCAGAAAAAGTAGAACTTTGTGCGGCAGATGATAGTGATTTACCTGTATGGGTTCCTTGGTGTAGTTAGTCAGAGGCTGTGAACTTATTGGCTAACTAGTATAATGTATACTTCTTGTAAGTTGTAGCTGGAAAATAGAACCTTTTGTGGGATGAGTTCCTTGTTTTAGTAAAATATGTATAAACTATAGTGCATTAAGAAAAAAGACCTTTTATATCTGCTGCTAATCAGTGGTGTCTCGATATAATGTATGGATCTGTTTTTTCTTTTTTTTGGTAGAATTTCAGTTTTTCATTGATCGTGAATCGTACAATATTGCATTATGATGATGATTAACCACTGCTTTTGCCTTTTTGATCTTTGTCAGTACAGTGATCTTGCTGAGACAGAACGAGCTTTGGTACTGGAAAGATTTCGCCATGCATCTTTCAATTGGCGTCAAAGCAGTTTCCAGTCAGGAGTTGGAAGTAATAGTACAGAAGAGAACCCATATGGTAGTTGTAAGTCTCTCACAGATGCTTCCATCCACTCATTGTTTCGAGTTTTTTTGCCTATATGTTTTACTTCCGTAGCTTTGCTTGCTTAATGATTTAGGGATTTGCTCTCATGATTTCATCACCTAAGTTGCTAATGATAAACGTAGCAGCTAATGTTAATGTGGTTATTGAATTTACATTAATTGTCGATCTGCGTTTCCGTTGCATGTGAGAGATTGGTGTTAAATTGCCAACACATCCGTATCACATGAAAAGTATTACTGTAGTAATTTTTGGCCAGCTCGGCTTCGAGTAGTTCACCCTGTTTCAAATGAGAATGAAAATATGATTGTTAGGCTGTACTACTCTCTAATAATTAAGGCTGGACTAGGACTATTGACATTTCATCACATGTGAGAAAATACTTCAGTCACTTGTGTAGTTTATGTGTTTTATAGATTGAGATCACTGCCATAGTAGGTCCAAGAGGTAATATAGTTTTAATGAGATGCTTCCTAGGGGAATCACTAGTTTACATACCAGTGTTGGTTTAACCTGGTAAAAGTTCTTGTTAATTCTCTGGCTCTTAATGATTTTCAGACCACTAATCCAATATACTAACAAAGTATTATAGCAATCTAGTAGTCTTTATCAATATGATTTAGGAGTTCCCAAGGTTCTTTGAGGCACTAGCCAACCAAAGATGTCTCAGTGCCACTAGCGAGGCATGCTATCATCATGTGAATTCCATATTTTTATTTTGTTTTTCTAGTTTTTGTATTGTTTGTCTCTCTTGGCAGCATTGTCCCTAGTTTCACTCCTTTACATGCTACACCTCTTTAAATTTCTTTTTAAAACAACATTATTACGCAATTTTATTTTGATAATACCGATTTGTTTGCAAAACAGCTCGCCTTTTGTCCATGAGATGTGCACCTTTGTGCGCCTCACACTTTTTTTAACGGGTTGTTTGAAATTTGGTGGATGGATTTGGAGGGACAGAGAAACAAGTTCTCTTGTTTGGTTAGCAGATAGGGCGGGAGAGAAATATAGGGATCCAGTTTCCCTTCTTCAAGACAACTTTATCCCTAGACGGTCCTTTTTCTTTTTTTGGGAAGACTCCCTTGCTCTATTCCGCACCCCCTCCCATCCTCTCAAATGTTATCCGAACACTCCCTAAGAGCCTGAGAATGCCACTTTCAAAGTTCTGATATCGCAAAAATTATTCATTCAGCTTTAAAGGTGACTGCTTTACGTTATAATTGAGTTGGTGTGACCATATGTTACAATTAAACCTGATATTTCCAATGGACAATTGCTGTAGTTAGAAGTTAGAAGTTTTATCTAATTTGTACTAATCCATTTCACTTGCAGGAAATAAATTTGAGGTGAGTGGCTACTTGTCTAACTTCAGATCCTTTATGCAATCTACTATAAGTAACAATAAGCTATCAAAGTTCCATATTTTTCTACTAATCTATGTGTGCATATATCAACAGATGGGATTGTGATTAATATGATAGTTGGGACTGAAGTTGTGATTCTTAGATGCACTGAAGAAAGCAGTAAACTCCTTGCTGCTGATATGCCCAAACAGGCAAGTTAATATTCTTCATTTTTTTTGCACATAGTTCATACTAAACATGACCAATGAGCTGTATAGTTGATAAGTCTAGTATTATATTTTGGGACTATTTCGGTTATTGTAACTTATGTTCTGACACTGTACAGGTGTCTGAGCTTTTGTGATGATGGTTCATCCTTGTTTGGCCCTTGATGGATGATGAATCAAACTATTCAGGTGCTCTTTTCACCCTTAACAAGTTTGGTACACACTATTTGGATGCAAATAAACTAGTGTTAGACATTGGACAGGGACTTGTTCTGCCTACAAATAACGATAGTGAATAACTGAATACTTGAATCTGATAGTTGCAGGCTTGTAGTTATACGGGTGAACTTCTGGTATAAAAGTGGTCTTTTGCTATAGGCTGCTTGTAGTTTTTACTTTAGTGGATAGTTGATAGGATCAAGGTTAAGATGTTAATTAAGTGGCGCACCTAATTTGAGTATATTCATTTTGTTTATTGGTCCTAATCGTCATTTCTTAAGATTAAGATCTAACATTAACTTCAACGAAGGTCCTTCTGCCAGTGGAGGCTTTGAATATTTAATATGATAGGATATGCAAGTCACTTTCCATGTGTCCTTACTGCAGTGCTATTACGCTCTCAGATTTTAGTGTTTGTGTCTCAGGTCCTCATACCGCCAAATAGGTCAATATTAACTTTATGATGGCGATATGCTTCAATTTAGTGCTCGATATGCTTCAATTTAGTGCTCTATATCCGTCAAATTGTTCCAATGTGCTTCAGTCGCATGTATATACATGCTAGGTGGAAATTTACTTCATCACCTTGGGGATCTTCTTTTGTCGACCATGGAGCCTGGACCTATTAATTATCTGGAGTCTTAGGGATATATTTTTAGACAGGATTCGACTGTGGATAAGTTTGTTTCTGGATTTTGTTGGGGTAGACTCAATTTTCTTAGTGTAATTCCTAAATTATCCTTGGTTGCGAGGTTCTGGGGGAAATTACCTTTTGATTTTAGTCTGATTTACATTCAAAGTTTTAAAAACTCATTGTTCCAACTGCATGACTTGTCCTTAGTTCCTGATGTTTGTTTCTGATGTTTGTGCCATACTGTTATATGTCATCTTATTTACACTCTCAAAAACCTCTTAAAAACACAACCCGTCCTTTCCGCTGTGGTTGGGGCCAAAACATACTTTTCATATCTAGTTTTAGTTTAAGGATAATTTAGGATGATGAAGATAGAATAATATAAGTTCGAGGTCTTTTGGTTATTAGTTATTAGTTTGCTAGCTAACTGTAGGAATTCGGATTATAGCTGTATACTAGTACCACTTCAAGGGATGCTTTCATGGACGTGCATGCTGTTCATGTTGAAGAGTGAATGTTTATTGAACCCCTCCCCACTAAGTTAAGTGTAGTGGAGAGCATCATTTTACATGTAAATAGAGAATAAGACTATTGCTACTGCTATTTTTATGGCTGACCATTATCTCTATCCATTTGCGAGCGTGGAGCACATATGAAAATTGAAAACCATTGACTTTTTAGGCGTTTACTTAGCCAAATTTATTATATTAAAATAAATTTAATTATCATGACATGAAGAAGAAAAAGATAGGAGCAGTTGACTTGTGAAAATTTTCTTTAAACTATGATTAAATTAAACTTTCCTAGGAACGAAGGCGGAATTTTCCATGCATTGTCGTGTATGCATGAATTAAGATTAGGATTATGCTGACTAAGCGTAAATTATATGAAGTAAATTTCCCCATACAACGTATTTGATTACGTTTAAAATATCACTTAAATGATGTTTTGCACATCTTAGTGCCGTTGTTAATACACGTATCTTTTTAATTTTGGGAAATGTAATCACTTTTGTTTTCCGCCTTCTCAACCTAGAGTTAAATAATAATACTCTCTCCATTCCACTTTTATTGTCCCCTTTCCCTTCAAATTTTATCGTGTAATTATTGTCCCATTTCCCTTTATATTTTATCGTATAATTATTGTTCCCTTTCTAAATTTAGTAAGAAAAACTTTAGTTATCCAATATTGCCCCTAGATAACTAACTACTACCACCGTAAAATTGGGACCTCAACTCTTCTTTCATTCAAGAGGTAAAGTTGGTAATTCACCACTTTTCCTTGAATCCTCCCAAAATAGAAAGGCGAACAATAAAAATGGGATAGACGGAGTATATTTTCTTACAGACGCGTCAAGTGAAAGTGAAATGACAAACTAATTTACTTTAGGAAAAATTTAAAGAGACGGTGAGACGAGACATTTTTGCCATGATCAAGCTAGGGTGTTGGGGTCATGGTGTGTTTTTAGACTTGCTCCTAAGTCGCTTATCGTGGCGTAACCCCGGTCATTCTACTATCAAAGGGGCATATCTTCTCAAATATGATTGCATTCACCTTTAAATTTTTTGTTAAATTAGATTGCATTTTGGTATCAGTGGCTCATATGTAAAATCATGTTAGAAACTTTATTAACCTATGAAACCAAAGCTACATTATTGTGCCTTAGCGAATTGAAGCTTAATTTGGCGTGTCCGAGGACTGCCTGTCTTTGTTGACAAGGGTGGAAGTTTGCATAGGATGAACTAGACATGGGTTTGTTATTTTCATGAAGGTCAACTAACTTCTTAATGAAATTTAATAACATGCATGGGGTGTTTTTTATGCTACCTCTTCTTCTATCCATGTAGGTTTCTTTGGAGGTCAGATTAAATGATCATTTTTGTTTGAAGGCATTGAAAAGGTTATGGAAAGTAAACATCGAGTCACTTACTCGCTTTCATTAATTAACAAAGCGGTTATAATGATAAATTATTGTAGAATACTTTGATTAAATTTTTTTTGATGGTTTATGTGACCTGATGCTCTTATTCTTACCTCCGAAGGTAAATAAATTATTTTTGAATAAGTTGATGGAAAAATTATTCCGTGTGTGACACATGGTATGTTGGGAGCTGATGCACTTATTCTTCGCTCTTAAGGTAAAATTTAGTGTTTACAATTTGATGATGTGTTTTTAACCGAAGTCGAACCGCCCTTACTGAGCTAAGTATGACTTGCATGTAAGATGTAACTGTTCTTTTCTGTATTCCTTACAGAGTTACAGTTGTAGTTATGTCACCTAGTTATTTCTTATTTCAAGTAGGATAATGTACGTACTTGAAATGGATTTAATTAAGGTAGCGCAATCATATAGAAAACGGGGAAGAATGCTATTTGGCGGCTGGTTCATACCGCATTTGTAGTAATTTATTCAAGTAAACTTCCGATGTCATGAGTGACGTTCTTGTAATAGCCCTTGTCACTTAGAAGTAGTTTTTATTGTCAGGGCTCCTTCTTCGTTTCTGTATTGGGACTTGGCAAATAGTAAGAAACCTTGCATTAACCTCAATTGTTGGTTGTATTTCATGTGTGGCTTTAACGTAGTTTTTGTTTGTAGATATGCCAGCAGTTTGAACTTTGTGCTCTATGTTTATGTTTGCCTCCCTACTAACAATCTTTTGTCCCCTTATAAAGAGACCAGACAACTCGTGAGCAACTCGAGCTTGACTCAGGAGTCAAGACGGGCTTGGCTCGAGAGCTGAATTAAGATAGAGTTTGGCTCGAACTCGGGTTAAAGCTTTCAACCTTAATAAGAAGCACATTTGTTTTCAGGCTCGGATAAGCTCGACTTTTACTTCATGATCACAAGCCGAGCAAGGCGTTCGCCAGAGTATTGATCTGCTTGGCTCGTTATCGCTCCTAGTCCCCAATATCAAATTACTCGCTATCTCCTTAATTGTATCATATTATTCGCGAGGGATGATTTTGAACAATGTATATTCGTTATAGAAATATGGTGAGAGCATTTTGTCTTTTTGATAATCTTTGCTTAGACGATTCTTTTGATGTTATTTAGGCTTGTCTGTATAGTATTGATCTCAAAACTGGTTATTTGTTACCGGAACCTAACTTGGAATGTTATGCTATAGATATTATCATGAACCTTTGCAAGTTTGCTATATATCAGTAAGTCTTGTTTAAGATAGGTCAAATACTACTAGATAAGTTTGTTATTTTCAAGGCAACAAGTGTGTTGATTTTGTATGTATTAAAGCTCTTTAAAGTTAAAGACGGATATTGCATGTCTTAAATGAGAATTTGTGATATATTAGTAATACTACGCATGTAGTTGTCAAGTTAGTGAGCGGGCGTTTTAAGCTTATTGTTGATTGGGTAGAAGGTAGAGGCGTATATAATGCAATGAAGTGTTATTCCTCATTATGGGGCACCATTTAATTAAGTTACGTAGAAGAAGAGTATAATAAATTGAGATGTGAAGATAAATAGATAATGAAGGCTTCTTCAACGTAAACGATGCATGCATCTTTACTTGTTAGACGTGATGGACTCACTATCTTACTGACTCGTCGTCATTGGTTTCTAGGAGCGTAACCGCCCCTGACTTTTTCCCTAGATTACGACTCTCTTTCTAAAGCCCACTCTTTCCTTCTCTTTTTGTTTTTTTATGCCTTTACGGAGTTGAATGGAAAAAGTATATTTTAATTTTTAAGAATAGGTGTTTGTTTGGATATCATAAAAAAAAAAGGAAATAGTATTTTTTATTATTTCTGTCTTCTTTATTTAGCTCTCAGTTTAGTATATACTTTCTCTCATCTACTCTAATGGTAACATTGAGCTATTGACACTATTCATGTGTGTTGATAATCTTTGGTATTATTCCTAATATATAAGAGAAAATATAGTAATGTGAGATTTTGTTTGATTCATCATCATGAGTGCTATAAGAATATTAAATTACTAGTATTGGGATGCTCGGGCTACCTATATTTATTATTATAATTTATTATAATTAAATATACTTTAAAGTTGTATAATTCATAAATTTATCATCAATATATTATCTTATGACATATCATAAAATTACGATAAAATAAATTATTAGACAATTCATTACTCCCACTATTAATATTTTACTATAATCAATTGGTCGGCTAATTGTTCATATATACTTTTTTTATTGTTGGTATAGTATCTTTTATCACATTCGTTATTACTACTGTTACTTTCAGTACTCCCGTCGTAATTATTGTTACTTTCACTACTCCCACCGTAATTATTGATACTTTCACTAATGCCGCATTAATATTGAAAATTTCACTACTCCTATTGTTGTTCTATTATTTTCATTACTCCCGGTTCTAATATTGTTATTTTGACTATTGAACTGAGTAATTAATATATTTTTATTAGCTGATGATTAAAGATGCAATTTGAATACACATGCAATTTTAAGAGTCTCATATATTTATATAAATATTTTACATATATGTTAAAATCAATTTAAAACAATTATGCAATATTATATCTTTTGGAAACCTAACTTGATTTATTTACCTTTTAATAGTTTCCAAATTATTTTGTGTAAGTTAAATAATTATAAATTTTTAATTTAATGTATATTCTATGCTACTAATTAATACCATAAGTGGGGCATGTTTATTTTAAGGAAAATTACCGTATTTTGGTATTTTCAAAATGTATACTTCAACTAAAATTATATAATATTTACATTGAAATCCTTTGATCAGGTTTATTACACAGGGCTATTGATTAAAAACTATATATTATAATTAATTTGTATAACTTTATTTAATTACATGGAAGTCCCTTAGTTTTAGGATTTAATATATAGAATAGATTATAATTTTTAATTATATGTAATTAAAGATATTCACGTTGCAAACGCATCTCGACAAGTGTAAAAAACTCAATGTTACCTTTGATGTGGATGAGAGGGAGTATCATGTCTCACGTTAAAATAATGTGAGATGAACTTTCTGAAATTAATAAACTTGAACATAAAATTTAAGAATCGTGATTAGAAGTTTTGGTACTCGTGTATTTGTTTAATCTTGTTTAGCTCTTTAGGCAAGTAAGGATGTCAATGGGGCGGGATGGGTGCGGAGGATGGGTAACCCGTACCCGCATCCGCGAACAATAAAGCGTACCCACACCCGCCCCACACCCCGCGCGGGTTGAACTTTTCAAACCCGCACCCGCCCCGCGGGGACCTGCTCACCCGCCAAATTACCTTTCTCCTTATGAATTTTTTCTTTTAAAAACAAATTATGAATCTAAACATATTATGTTTCGTACGACTTATACAAATAGTATCTGGAAAGTGACATGAAATAATTTCACATTCAATTAACTAGTACATAAGCTACCAAACAAGTGAAATATATTTTATTAGTTTAGCCTTTATCTTTTTAAAATAATCATATTTTTTTGTAAATTTTACTTAGCTATATGTATACTATAGGTGAGTCGGAGATCATTAAGGCGGGTATAAGCAGGGCGGGGACATGCGAGGCGGGTGGTGTGGGGCAGAGTGGGGCGGGGTGGGTACGGGGCGAGTCTCATGTGATACCCGCACCAGCCCACGACCCGCGATGAATGTCACTTTTGATACCCGCACCCGCCCCACCACTCGTCAAATCATTACCCGCACCCGCCCCAAGTGGGACGGGTGTGGGGCGAGACCCGCCAAGACCCGCCCCATTGACATCCCTATAAGGCAAGTATATGTAAATCTTCTCTTGAAGTGAAATAAGAAGCTAAAAGACAAGTATTATCATTAATTATAAGAGGACTGTGTTTTGTATTCTACTGTATTGTACATAAATTATTTAAGAAACCGGTGTACATTTGTTCATCTCTGCTCGATTTAGCCTCTCTATGAATTTGTTTTATTCTACGAAGTATTGGATTGTTATTCTTGGGATAGCAACTTTTTGGCACCCGTATAACCGTATTAACCAGGCTAAATGGTTGATTTCTTAAACAACCTAATCCGTTTATAGATTGTTAAATTGGGTGGAAAAATTGGCTATTTGTATACGATCTTGTGATATAAGTTCTTCGTAGGAGGTCTTTGAATTCATGTAAAGGCTAAGGTGATAGATTATGGAACCCATTTAAGAAAATAACTATGGTAGGATTTCCCGTTAATGAGGTTTTAGAGAGGATAAGTTATTTGGTTGCCGATGTGTATGTAATACTCCCGGTGTTCCGGTCATTTGCATAAAGATCGAGTAGAGGGGAATCATTTGTGGGTAGAGTGGTAATCGGGTCACTTAGGTCGATTACGGGTCGGGTCGTAGACGGGTTCAAGTCTGTTACAGTTCATGTCAGGTCATTAGGTCAGTACCGAATCAGGTTATGTTAAATCATGCAAACGACATGGACCATACCCAAATGGAAGAGAGAGTGTGTCCTCTTCATAAGCTCAATGAAGTTACAACTAAAAATCAATTGGCAATAGAGTGAGTAGCACATTAGCTTAGGACATTAGTAATAGATTAATTCCTAAAGGGGTTTGTCACACGACACATCACCAAATTCCCAACCCCTTATATAACAAATTCATACATAACAATAGACAACCCTTTTTCACTATGGGACCCGCTTTAAATCATCCATCTGTTTTCTCATATGTTGGGCACATTTTAAATGACCACAAGCAATTTGCCAAGGTCATCCCACAAACCTATAAACAAATAAGTAACCATTTGCATATTTTTTGTTTTCCAACTAGAGCTGGACAATTGTACGGGCTAGACCGGCCCACACTGGCCCGCCCCGCCCCATCGGGCTGTATCTTCTCTAGCCCGCTGGCCCACTATGCTGGCCCGTCCAACTCGCTCCCCCAAACCGGGCCGGTCCCGGGCTCCATTCTTTCCGTACCACAACCCCAGCTTGCCCAGCCCACCCTGACCCGCACCCATTTTTAGTCATTTTTCCCCAAGCGGGTCGGTTCAGGGCCACCAAATCCCCAGCTCGGCCCTATCCAACCCGCACCCCTCTAGCCCACAGTGCGGGCTCGGGTTCCCTTCCCCCCAACCCAGCCCGATTATAGCCCGGCCCGACCCACTGTCCAGCTCTATTTCCAACAATAAGGGGGTTCATCGACAAAACTCTAAGAAAGTGGATGAACCCCTTTGACAAACCTATATTGATAATGCCCTTATAAAGTGATAAATTCTCTCATCTTTTATCAATGTGGATAAAATTAACATTTGTGACTATTGGGTTTCTTCACAGATTATCAACATACTGTTAAGATAATTAATTGTCATTTTGGTCCCATTTACACCATTGTTAAGCTAGTTCTTTATCGGGTCATCTATCAGGTTGAGTTAATATCGATCACGGGTTGAGCCGGATCGGTTCAGGTCGGGTTTGGGTTGAAAAAATAAGGTTGCTATCGGTTTATCGGGCTAGCCTCGGGTTGTGTCGAGTCGGTTTCAATTCACCAAATTTTCGGGTTCTATCGGGTTCGGTTTCGGGCTGGTCAGATCGGATTCCTCGGATTGGGTCAGCTTATGTAAGCTCTATTTATGGGTAGTGGTATTGAATAACAAGTGGACAGTATATAATAAATTAGATGATCAAATAAATCATTAGAAGAATGCCTAAAACAGAAAGGTAAACAAATAAATAAGACACCGAAAAAAAAAGCAACAAATGACCGAAAAAAATGGATTATATAAATGGGAGCAAATAATGAAAGATATTGCCATTTTGACTGCGTTTAGTGTTCAAATAGGTTTATGTTCATTTACAAATTTTTGTTCAAGATAATCTTTATCATAAACTTAAATCAAGTTAAGTATACAGATGAAAATAAGTATAATGAAAACTAATACACTCTATGTAGAACTCAATTGTTATCATTTGCTTTTTCACGTTTGTCAATGTTCATTTCATTTCATATTTTCATTAACACAATAGAAATTATTTTAAACTTATTTAAAAGACAAATAATAACAATAGACCGGGACGGAAGGTGTAAGAAAGTAACACGAATTTGTCATTTTAAGAGAGACATGGGATGTAAAATGCTTTTCACGGTTTTATATTCTTTCAATATGTGGGTGAGCCGTAATTTCCCCAACCCATAAATCACTTAGACGCGGCTTCTTGACGTTAACGTGATGGAAAGACTAAAGAGTGAGCAGGTATTCACGTTCTATCTAATGCAATGCATGCAAGTCATTTGTTTTCAAATGTGTACGGTTGTCTCGATATTACAAGGCATGCATCTTTAACTCTGAGTTGTCTTGGATGACCCGATGAGTAAGTCTCTGTCGGACTGTCACCAACTATTGGATGACGATTTCTACAACATTCACGAATGTAGTTATCGTAATACTCTAAGATAGAAATATCCGTTGTTATAACGGATGTAAGAAAGATATATAAAGGCGTGAAAAAAGACAACAAATTTACGTGGTTCACTAACAATTTGTTAGCTACGTCCACCGAGAGAAAGAAAGAATATTATTGATCTTGAGGAATTACAGATTTCAGAGTATACTCGTCAGAGTATTCAGATTTCAGATGACTCAGACAGATTTCTGAATAAATAAAACAGACGGCTTATGAGAGTTTATATAATATTCTCATAACAGATGTTTCCTAAACAGATTTAGGAAATCCTAACAGACATAGGAAACCATATACTTATTTCCTAAACAGACAAAGGAAACTAAATAATAGTTTCCTAAACAAATAAGGAAACTAAATCAGATCAGAATCCGAACAGATTCAAGTCATATTCTAACAAATCTCCACCTTGACTTGAATCCTCTCACAATCAGACAGGTGTACCAGATGCACCATAATTGTGTCAGATGTACCAGATGCACCATAATTGTGCCAGATGTACCAGACGCACTAAAACTAGTGCCAGATGTACCAGATGCACCATAACTGTGCCAGATGTACCAGACGCACAAAGCTAGTACCAGATGTACTAGACGCACTAAAATAGTGCCAGATATACCAGACGCACAAAAATAGTGTCAGACGTACCAGACGCACAAAACTAGGGCCAAATGTTCCAGATGCTCAAAACTAGTGCCAGATGCACTAAAACAGTGCCAGATGATCCTATCCCTTCTGCCTCAAATATTGCCCACGACGGGGCAATTAGATACTCCCAAATTTTAGCAAGTGCAAACATTGTTGGAACTTACTAGGTGAAACCAACTTGGCGAGCATAACATTAGATGTACCTTTAAGGTACCTTTTCAGAGTTTGCCAATGCTCTTTGCCAGGATCAAACACGAACCTAACAATTACAGAAACAGATTTTTCCTCCAGAACGGCCATCTCAGCGTTGATTGGATTCGTCGACAATCTCGAAAACGACACCCTCAGCCCTTGTTGTTTCAACAAGATCCGCATCTTGATCGGCCACAGATTCAATATATTCCTCCCCATGAATTTATCAATCTTCAAGCTGATTCCAGACATCTTTCTTACCAGATTCAGGAGCCCAGATAAATCTGGCTCTGATACCAGTTTGTTATAACGGATGTAAGAAAGACATATAAAGGCGTGAAGAAAGACAACAGATTTACGTGGTTCACTAACAATTTGTTAGCTACGTCCACCGGCAGAAGGAAAGAATATTATTGATCTTAACGAATTACAGATTTCAGAGTATACTCGTCAGAGTATTCAGATTTCAGATGACTCAGACAGATTTCTGAATAAATAAAACAGACGGCTTATGAGAGTTTATATAGTACTCTCATAACAGATGTTTCCTAAACAGATTTAGGAAATCCTAACAAACATTGGAAACCATATACTTATTTCCTAAACAGACAAGGAAACTAAATAATAGTTTCCTAAACAAATAAGGAAACTAAATCAGATCAGAATCCGAACAGATTCAAGGCATATTCTAACATCCGTCATAACCTTTAAACAGGTTAAATAATGAAAAATATACTATTTGTATATAGACAAAACGCAATACTTAGGTACTAGTATAGCTGCACAAGAGTCCGGGTCAACCCAGCCTACACTAGCCAGCATGCCCCACCGCACCTCATTCCCGCTGGCCGATGGTCTGGTGTGGTGCCTGCCTAACACACTCCCCTAAGTCAGGTCGGGCTCGGGCTCCCTTCTCCTCATCCCGCCCAGCCCACATTGCCCCGCACCACTAAGTGGGCTGGTTCAGGGCCACCAAATCCCCAGCCCGCCCCATCCCGGTTCGTAACCCTCCAGCTTGCAGTGTGGGCTCGGGCTCCCCCCACCCCGCACCCAGCGTGGCCTGACTCGCCCTAACCCGCACAATGTCCACCCATAGGTATTAGCAAAAATATTTGTTTTATTCATGCAAGTGATATGCTATTTGACCCGTTTTAACTTAAAGCGAATATATCCGTCAAGATTGTTTGTAAGTGCTGGTAAATAAATGAACAATTATTCAGAATTTTTTTGAATATTAAAACTGGGCTTACAAATGACGTTTGATAAAGAAACCAACTATTCTTTTAGTAGCTTTTTCTACTTTTACCATTTTCGAAGACAAAAGATATAATATATTTAGTAGCTGGTGCGGTTAGTGCCTAGACAAGCCCACTGTAACACCTCGCCGCGCCTGGAGCCTTTAAGCAAGGCCTTCCGAGAGCGAAAGGGTGCTACACGCCTACACCGGATTTCCCGAGGGTAGGATATATAAACAACAAAATCTCGATTACATAATTAAATTTACATTAAATACTTTATGTCCAAAAATAAAAACCAAGGTCGCCGGCTACAAGATAATACAACTCATCTAGACTCTACTAACTAAGTCCTCAATCGCGTTCAAACCCATCGTCATAGTCCCGCATCCTCATCAAATCAAATCAACGGTACCTACTACAACACTACTCGCCATACACCGGAAATATCGTATGGGTCACGGTAGACAAACAAACAACCAAATTCCAAAACACCGTGTCCAGTTCATGAGCCCTACCGCAGTAGGTCATCCCTAGACCCAGGTCATAACCACGTGCACTGTTTCTTCCATGGTGGCCTGTAACGCCCCGAAAAACAGACATGTAGCTCAAAATACCTCTTTTCATTAATAATAGACAGCAATGGAATTACAGGGCATCACCGCCGTATTTTCCTACCGGAAAATACAAGGCTTATACAATAAATTAAATACACTTACAATGCTAAAACTAAAAACTCTATTTATTTAATTAAACATTTTATAAGTCTTGTCTTATATATGAAGTTTCTCACTCTTGACCCTCCCTGATACTTGTACCTGAAAAATATATAAAAATAACGGGATCAGCTAACCACAGGCTGAGTATGACTCTGGTTGCCTCCGCCGGCTTTATGTCATTTACATTATTCATTTTTCCTTATTCCTCATTAATATCACGTCAGCGAGTACGATAAATTACCCGAGTATAATAACTTACCATCATACAGTATTTCCTGCCAACCAGTCAGGTCTCCAATCATTATATCATTTCTTATTTTCATAAAAACACATATTCATATCACATTAGTGTCGGTCTACCATTACCGAACAAGAGAGACATTACGGAGGACATTTTCATAAGACATGTATGTATTGGTATTTAAACAATTATTAATAAATTGTTGCTTCCTTTATTGTTTGCTGTGATGTTCACTACTTCGGGCAACCGAGACGGTAGCGCTACCGTGTGCTAAAGGGGCCTTGTAAGGTACCTTGGTGTATGGGGGTGTTACAAAGTTGGTAGTCAGATGGGTTTAAAGTTCATCTAGATTTTTTTAATAAGATACCCAACTTTCCTATAACAATTTTTAGAGGCTAAGTTCAATGTGGAAGGCTTACTGGTGAAAGATTGAAGCACTTGTTGTAATCCCGAAAGGTATGTGCATAACCTACATGAAAAGAGGTTGAAGTTTTATACTTCTCAATGATATCTTTGACAAAGTCCATTTTGCAGGTGCACGAAGAAATATTCACCTATGTGAGTGTGAAGTGTAGCCATTTCAAGAAGTTCAAACTTCCTATACTCTCATAAAAAGATATGGACACAAGGCGGTTAATATTGTCAAGTTTTTAACTTTAAGAGTTTACTTGAGTCTATGTGTATGTTATCTTCATGTATTCAATATGATTGAAAGGTTCAATCCATGAGACACCTTGATTCTCGAATATTTGAAATGTGTAATGTGGAAATTCAATCCTTCGGACAGTTTGATTTAAGCCTAGACTTGCTTGTTTTGTTGTTTAATTGGAAACAAGGAATACAATTAAATGAGGTAGAAATGTTAGTGATATTGATCACAAAGACATTTAAGTGCATTCGGGTTTTCAAGTTTTAATCAGTTTGAGTTTGTAATGGATATAATGTGAGTCGGACATACGGAGTGTATGCTCACATAATCGTATGTCGGGTTCATGATTTAATGGATAAGAAAATGATTGGTTTATCATGTATAAATTATATTTGGTAAGTATTCACGAGGTATGTGATATTCCCTATAGTAGCTATAGGCCCGGGGATGATAAAATCTAAAACATAGACAAAATATGCAAATCGAATTTTGCGTTTTGCCCATGAATGAAAGCCACAACCCCGATCGTGGCGGCCTGGCTCTGATCGGGGCTGGGTGTTTCTAGTGATTCAAGCAGTTCGTTTTAATCATTCTATATACGACCCTGGTCGGAGTTGGGGCCCTCGATTGGGGCTGCTGTGTTGACCGGATTAGGCATTTGTTCCCGTTCAGTTTGGCGGGAATGCTTGTTGCTTTTATTTGAAACGTACGTAAACAATATTTCTTATCCTTTAATTTTACAAACTTATGTATCGTAAAATGCTATGTATATATATAGAAGATGTATGAGTAATACTTACACAAAATCAAATTTTGCATTTCCAAAACAAAAGATAAAAACTCTATTGTTCTAAGTTCTTTGTTCTTACCTTAGATAAAAGAAAATCGTCTTATCCTACAAAGATTTTGTGCAACCCAAGGGCATGTTAGAAAAAGTGGAGTCATATATTACCGTAAATAATATTATACCAATATACAATAATATAAAGACATACAATAAATATAACAAGAATATAAAATAGAGTAAAGAGAAAAAACGTAGCCTGGGTCGAATCGCGCTAGGCGCTTTCCTAAGAGAGATAACACATGCACTACACTGGTTAACAAATGGTGCGTTCCTCTCTCATGATACGACATCCCGTTGGACTCATTCGGTAGCAGCAAGAGGAGCCCCCAAACCGACGAACGCCCGATGCTCAATTATAATTTTATCGTAAAATAATATTTTGACAAACATAAATATTTATAATATATGAACAATTGGCAAAGAACGACACAACAAGTGGGAGGTTTCTATTGTTTAGCAATATCCATGATAATATCTTTCAAACTTGTATTAGGCTAAACATCTCTATTGTTAAGATGTAGCTATGTTTAGAATAATCAAAATCTTATATATATAAAGTGTATTAAACAATTGATGGTATAAACACAAATCTAACGGCGCACTAATAATTCACTAGCACCTCAAATCTCCCACATTAAAAGCATATAGTTGGTTTCATTGAAGACGGCGCATATCCGTCTTCAATGAACACGGGTCCAAACGCCTCTCACAAGGAGGCAAGTGGGAAACTAAATGGATCCTCACTTGCCCTCCTACTTGTCTCCTTGTGAGAGAGAATCAAACTCGTCTTCACTGAAAACGGATATGCGCCGTTTTCAATAGAAATTTGTGAAGAGCATATTAATAATGGAGCTAACTATTCTCATTAAAACTTGTTAAATAATTCTTAAATCACTAAATATTTTCCAACAGGACAAGGCTTCTAGGGTTGAAATACTCTAAAAAAAGTGTGCTTATATATAATTCGATTGTTGTAAAACCGTCTTCATTTGTTTCATTTATGTTTTTTGCCTTGTATTTTGTTTCATATTTAAGTCTCAATTCATTTGTTTCTTTTATGTTTTTTGCCTCAACAAGAAAGGTTTATGTAACAATGATAACTATGATATATATTAGTGCACATGCACTCCATACCTTCAGCTCAGTTTTCCACCTGGTGAGTTTGTGAGATATATATTGGGGGCTGTTAGAGTTTGAACCTGTAACCTTCGGTCACGATGGCTCTGATACCATGATAGTTGAACTATCTCAACCAAAAACCTTAAGATAATGGTTGATAACATATATTATAGTTATATTCTATTAAACTATAGGCTTGTGAATGTACTCGTATTTGATTAGTTTTGGCCCAAGCGGTATCATTACTTTACTAATCCTAAACCTTAATAACTTAACATCAAAATATGAATTATGATTAGTGACGCTAAATTGCAATAGGAGTAATACATCAATTTATTTATTTAATACTCCGTACTAACCTCAACTCAACATCATATCACCGAGGTTCCAACAACAAGTGATTAGTGACGCATTTAGTGCATAATCAAACATGAAATGTTGGTGACCATAAGATCCATTTTGAGGAGAAACCAACTTGGTAGATATTCTAAATTCAATATGTTTTATTTGCGTTTGAACGATGAAAACTAATGTTGCTTTTCCTATAAACGTCCAAAAAAACGTTTACGTGTGGTACAACGAGTTACTACTAAAATATGCAATTGCCACCTATATTTCTACTTGTTAAGTTGCAAATGCTACGTTTTCCATGCACTTGTTTTCTGTTGTAGCATGCCTTTGTGTTTCCATCGCTTAGTTACAGAACATGTCATAAAATAATGATTAAAACGTAAGTATGGTGAATATTAGGGTACATTATTTCGAGCTCACCTCCTCCTATGTTAAATCATGAAATTGGGCCACAATTAGAGGGGAAAGAGTTAGCTTTATAAGTCAATAAGATTCCATTCTAAAATCAATTAACAATAGATAGAGTAGTCCTTATAAAGTGATAAATCATCCCCTTATTTATTTACGTGAGACACTCATATGTGACACTATTAGGTTTATGTAGATCCTAATAGAGTATTCGGATGGGAAGATAATCCTAATTAATCCTACCGCGAATACCTAATACCTAATATTTACAACAGTCCATCATCCACAAAATGATACTCCCTCTATCCCGGTAATTGATTAACATTTCAATATTCGGGTGTCTCATTCATTTATTTATCTTTTTATATTAGGTTGGTATTCTAGGACTAACTTAATCTCCCAATGAGACTATTCTCCACTTGTCATCCACTAAGTATAACCACAAACGATCCTCTATTTTTTTCTTAATCTTTGTGCTAAAAGTAAAGGTAAACAAATTGACCGGGACTCATCAAATATCACGAACATGCGAGTTGATCGTGAAATAAAAACAGTATAGGTGTTAGCAATTAATTTAGTTACGTTATTTAAGTTATTACATTAAGGTATATGGGCCTAATTTGAAGATTAAAGGGTTGACCGGAGAGAATCAACAGGTTCAAAAGAACCGCTCAAGAAAAAAAGTTAAGGATTTGAGGTTATTCAAGCGTTCATCACTAAGCATGTCAGTTACTACTTACTAGACTACCTACCCAGATGGAGAAGTCCAATATAAAGCTGAAGATCGGCGTTGAGAGAAGGATAATAAAGACAACCAACATTACTACAATATTTAATCTATTTTTTAAGATCTTAGCATGTTAGCTTATTATCTTAGTTATCACGGCGAATCCTTTCTTCGTGGAGGTAATTAGTCATGTATCCCTTATCAGTTACCATTTAATTTCTTAGTTACAATTACTCTTTTATGAACTCTAATAATGTTTTGTGTACATTTGGTATTTCGTGATATATGGAATCCTTATAAAAGATTTAACGTGTTTGTTAGTCCATAATCATACCATCCATTATATATTAGCGTTACTTATATAAACGTGTGGCCGTTTCTCGTTAATCATAGTCAATCTTCAGTGGCACAAGTCCTTCATATTTAGGGTGGTTCATATAGTATCGTAGGGTAGTTACATCCTCTAGGGTACATTAATGTACTATGCTAAACAAATTGTTTGCAACCATAATGGGAGAAATTAATATAATTAGTTCTTCCAACACTTCAAATCTCATTATTAAGTGAGAAATAAACTCTACTAGTTCTAAGTCTAGAATGAGAGGTCCTGATGATCAAGGTAGACTACCCCATAAATGAATGAAATAGCACTCATTGTGTTCTACTCCTAATAATAATCATCTTAATACACATATTGCGAATGGTTTATAGCCTACCACTCACAAAAATTCCTTAACTCTTCGGTCCCCCTCGCCTCCGATCCTTAAATGGTTTATAGCCTACTACGTATATCCAACCGTTAATCCAATATTTAGATAATGTAACTATTGCGAATCTCCACATTCACAAAAATTACAAATAAACCATACTTTGGAGAGGGATGAGGGACAACATATAATACATCTAAACAAGTACAAAATGGGCGTAAAAAATATGTAAGGAAAGAAAGAGACAAGAAGAAAGATAGTAACTAAGAAACTCAGGTGGAGCAATGTTAGCTCATAGGAGACAAAGTCATAGTTTGTCATGTACAATACTTAAAATGGATACATACGTACAAACACTAGAAACACCTCTATATAAAGACATTAACCATGACATGTATGATTGTCCCCTCTCTATATCTCTTGCCACTTCTCTTTCTTATTCTCACTACACTCGTCCAATTTCCTCCCCCTTCTCCTCAACATTTCTACTCTTCTAACACTTCATTTTCGACTATATATATATACATACAGATAATACTTATTTATCTTATAATATTATCGATACAATTTATAACAAGTTATTTCCGATATAACATATAGTTGAAGTGTTACCCTGAAGAGTCGTGTGAGGGGTTTAAGGGGAGGAGACGATACACGAAATTTTACCAAGTGTGTAGAACAAAGAGAGTTTTCTTCGGATCGATTGGTTTAAGTGGAACGTAACATTAACACAAAATCATATTCATTCATAATATTAATTACTTGACATACAATTGGATTGTTTTTTGTAAAGTGATTTTGTAATAATTCTTGTAAACCAAAGCGGTCGTTATCTTAAAGAGTCATTATCTATCTATCTGTTTGTGACTGAGTGGCCTTTTACAAGGTCATCTGCTATAATTTGAGCAACTTATTACACTGGAGAACATTAGTCCCCATCTTAATCAACAGCCTATTATGGAGAACAAGCAACTTCCACAACACAATGGCTCCCAAGTTCCTCTTTTACCGTCATGTCGATCCCAGCATCCGAAACCACAAGCCCCGAAAATCTCCGAGGTCAGTCGTGTTTTTTTGTCACTACCTAATGTAAAACATGTATTGACCTTAATTTTAAGAAATTTTGGTCACATTGTTTTTTTTTTTTGATGACATTGTGATTTTGAATTATGTGACCATTTTGGGAATAATGTGGGTGGGTACCTAAGTAAATTAGTAAATGTGGATTGAAGAGAATTTGAAAACTTTAAAAATTATGGATTTGATAGAAGTATGGTGTAGGCAGAAGAGAATTTTCATCATGCATATAATAAAACTTGTTAATCAAAATTTGATTAAATTTGTTAATCTTAATCAGGTGGTAATGGAGGTGAGACAATTGTATTACATAGCATTGCCTTTGATCATAAGCAGCCTGCTGACTTATGGTAAGTCAGCCATTTCAATGGGTTTCATGGGCCATTTAGGCAAGGAAGCGTTAGCCGGTGGCTCGCTGGCTATATCGTTTGCCAACATTACGGGCTACTCGGTTCTCTCTGGGTTAGCCATGGGAATGGATGCCATTTCGTCTCAAGCATGTGGTGCTAAACAATGGGCTTTAATGGGTCAAACCCTCCAACGAACAATAATCTTCTTGATCCTCTGTTGCCTCCCCATTTCCCTCCTTTGGTTCAACATCAAACCCATTTTCATCTTTTTGGGTCAAGACCCGTCCATTTGTAGTGTGGCCGAAACGTACCTAATGTTTTGCCTTCCGGATTTGCTTCTCATGGCCTTAATCAATCCCTTGAAAATCTATCTGCGTTCCCAGAAAGTCACCCATCCTTTAATTCTGAGTGCTGGGGTAGCCTTATCCTTTCATTTCCCCGTCAACTATGTCTTGGTGACATATCTAGGTCTCGGGATGCGTGGAGTCGCTATTGCCACATGGATAATGGACCTCAACATCCTCCTAGTCATGGTCGTTTACATTATCGTCACTGGGACCCACAAGAAGACTTGGCAAGGTTGGTCCATGGAGTGCTTCAAGGGGTGGTCTACCATACTTAGTTTGGCTATTCCTAATTGCATTTCAGTGTGTTTGGAATGGTGGTGGTATGAGCTCATGATTGTAATGTCTGGCCTTCTTCCTAATGGGCCGGATGCCGTGGCTACCATGGGAATATTAATCCAAGCCACATCTCTTATCTACATTTTCCCATCCTCTTTAAGCTTAGCCGTCTCAACTCGGGTTGGAAACGAGCTTGGAGCCGGTCAACCAGCCAAGGCCAAGGCCTCTTCAACTATCTCTCTAGCATGTGCTATTGCTACTAGTATCCTTGCCTTGTGCTTCGCGGTCACCTTCCGAAACGTATGGGGTCGTGCTTTCACATCGGATGAAGCGATCATTGCCTTAACGGCCGCAGCAATGCCGGTATTGGGCCTTTGCGAGCTCGGAAACTGCCCACAAACAACCATGTGTGGGGTGCTAAGGGGTAGTGCTAGGCCCAAATTAGGGGCTAATATAAACTTAGGGTCATTTTATGGAGTAGGGCTTCCAGTTGCAATTGCAGTAGGCTTTTACATGGAGTTGGGCTTATTGGGCCTTTGGGTGGGCCTGCTTGCAGCCCAGGCTGCTTGCTCGATTTTCATGGCGATTATGTTAATGACTACCGATTGGGAGGCTGAAGCGCAACGGGCCAAAGAGCTCACTGGAGTTAACGACATTGTTGAAGACGATGTTAATGACGATGAGGCCCATGAAACAAAGAAATTATTGGTAGAAGATGATCTTGAGGCCCAAAAGCTGAATGAAGAAGAGAGCTCAGATGGTCAAGTTTCTTTGACTTGTGAAGAAAACAAATAAAAATTTTGTCACCAATTTCAATTTGTTGAAAGAGTTTTAGAGGTAAATATATTAGCGAGGGAAAAGTTACCAGTAAATATAGTTTTTGGGGAGTTGTTTAGTTTCAACATTTTATGTCCCTTTAACTATGAATCTTTAGTGTTCATCATACATACAAAACTACGTTAAATGGCACCGAAAAGCCCGTCCGGAAAATCGCAATTACAAATCCAGAAAATCGACGGAATGCAAAAATTATGTAACGATTATTGTACATATTGTATGATGGACGTGAAATCGGAAATATTTTTTGCAACATTGTCTACTTTTGAATTTTTAGTTAATTTTGTTGATTGTCATTATTTAGATCGACTCAAATATGGCTTACAATATATTACAAAGTACTTGCCCTTGTGTCAGAATCCCGATTCGATCCTACGATTATACGATTTTACGATCCAAAAACGCTTGACCGATTCCAGATCTTACGATTCTATTATATTTGTAGAATTTTACGATCCTATTTTTGTTAAAAAATTTAAAGGTAGGATCATAATACGATCCTCCGATTTTACGATTTTACGATTCAATTTTATAGGAAAAAGAATAGATATATATTTTAAATAATGACAATGTACAATCCGAATCTTGTGTAAGTTGTACAAACATGTTCATAAAATGACACTAAAACTACTAATCATCAATAATTTATGGCTAAATACTAATAAATATGTATTTTGAACTTCAAATGTATTTACCAAATAAGAAACGATATTTAGTTCATTCGTAGAATCTTACGATCCTACGATCCGATTCTATCGATTCGATCCTACCTACCCCATCGACCCAAAGAAGAATTCCGATCCTGACAACCTTGGTACTTGCTTTGTTTTGTTTCATTAAGTTAGGCCATGTTCTTTTGAACTTAATTTCAGTTCTTATAAGTTCAGTTCGGTTCAGTTCAGCTCCAATAAACTCAGTTCAGTTCAGTTCAGCTCTATTAAGTTCAGTTCAGTTCAGTTCAGATCAATTTAGTTCAGTTCAGTTCAGCTTACTTTATTTCAACATTATTATTACTCATTGTTATTATTATATTATTTAATTTATTATTATTATTATTATTATATTAATATATATTTTAAAATTTTATTATATTACTATTATATTTATTATTCTTTATATTTAATATATTAATTTATTATTATATTATTGCGATCAATGTATATATTGGTATTACTAATATTTATTATTATTATATTGTTATATTATATTTAATATTTTATTAATATATTCACTATATTATTATTATTATTATACTTATTATTATTATTATTATTATTATTATTATTATTATTATTATTATTATTATTATTATTATTATTTATATTTACTATTATTAGTATTTATATTATTTATATTATTATATTAGAGATAAGTTCTTGTGAGTCCATCTTTTTTTTTTGAGTCCACGAGTCCTCATCCTAGCCATTTGATGAGGGAGATGGATGGATGAGATTGTAGAGACAAAAATACACTTAACACTAATTAATTACCTATACACTAATTTATTAACTTTCTCTTTCTAACCTTTAGTTAATCACTTTTGAGCACTTTTGAGTTTGTGAGATTTATGAGTGTAACTTCAGCCCTTATTTGTGTAACTTCAAACTAAAATGTGATTTCGACTATATAAATTTGAATTTATGAAATTTCAAGGCAAGTTTATGTGATTTTAGACTTTTTATGAGTGTAACTTCAGTCATTACGAGTGTAACTTCAACCATTATTTATGTAACTTCAAACTAAAATGTGATTTCGACTACATAAATTTGAATTTATAAAACTTTAAGACAAGTTTATGTGATTTTAGCATTTTTATGAGTGTAATTTCAGTCATTACGAGTGTCACTTCAACCATTATTTTTGTAACTTCAAACTAAAATTTGATTTCGATTATATAAATTTGAATTTATGAAACTTCAAGACAAGTTTATGTGATTTTAGCCTTTTTATGAGTGTAACTTCAGTCATTACGAGTGTAACTTCAGCTCTTATTTATGTCACTTTCAACCAAAATGTGATTTCGACCGTATAAATTTGAATTTATGTAACTTTAAGAAAAATTTATTTAATTTTACCCTTTTTATAAGTGTAACTTCAGTCATTACCAGTGTAACTTCAAACCTTATTTGTGTAACTTTAACCCAAAATATGATTTAATTTTAGCATTTTTATGAGGGTAACATTATCATTTATTAGTGAAACTCAATTATTACTTGTGTAACTAGTATAGAACCCCTTTTTTTTTCTCTCTCTAAAAACACTTTTCTCCCCCTTCTCTCTAAAAAACCCCAAACCTAAATTAACTTTGCTCCGCCGCCGCTCCTTCCACCCTCTATCCCTCATCTACTACTAGCCTCTCGCCGGAGATGGGTTCATCCATTGGCCATCTCCGGCGATCGATCTCATCCTAGGCTTTAATCTATCACTCCTTGACTGACTCTGTCACCTCCGGCAGTCGTCTTCCACCATGCCGCCTCATCTCCGGTGTTGATGTTGGTCTTTTGCCTTGATGGTCTACCCGGTTCATTAGCCGATCTCTCATGGTCTTCCTTTGTCCTTGCATGCAATCTCGGAGTCGCCTGCTCCCTTCCCTGGTATGTTTTTCCGTGGGTCTGTTCGTCCTTGAGATGGGTATAGCCCATTTTTTTGTGTTCTGGTGGCTTATGTGTTGTCCGTTTGGGTCGATATGGTGTTCCCCTTTCCCTCGCCCCCTTCCCCCACCTATCGGGTCTTTGGGATGGACATAACCCATCCCTTGTTTGTGTTTGTCCTTGAGATGGGTATAGCCCATTTTTTTGTGTTCTGGTGGCTTATGTGTTGTCCGTTTGGGTCGATATGGTGTTCCCCTTCCCCTCGCCCCCTTCCCCCACCTATCGGGTCTTTGGGATGGACATAACCCATCCCTTGTTCGTGTCGTCGGTCTGTTCCTTGTGTAGCCTTTTGGATAGATATGGTGTTCCCCCTTCCCCTCGCCCCTACCCCCACCTATCGATTCCAAATCGCATGTTTTATGGTCTTTATTTGGGTCGTCGTCTTTTGTTGATTGCATGCAAGATTGGTTGTGCTGTGTTTTGGGGATTTTGGTCCTTGTGTCTGGTGGGTATGTCCGTTGGTGATGACTGACTTTTATTCCGTGTTTGTTTGGTTCGGTGGGTCTGTCCTTGGATTGGTACGAGTCATTTTTGGGGTGGTTTATCTCCGCTTGTGATGTGATTTGGTTGGTCTTAGTTGGTTTGGAAGAGGCGTTGGTTTGGTTGGCGTCGGTGGTCCGTTTCCATTCATCCATGACTATTAATAATCGCGTCTTATGTTTGTCTTGGTATTAATAATAATAAGTTATTATAAGAATAAGGTCGAGATGAGATTGTGTCCGGTCTATGTTGGTTTCATCATGGGATGGGTTCCTATGGTGCTTTTGGCTAGAAATTTGCTTGCGGAGCTAA
Organism: Heliosperma pusillum; assembly: GCA_022085475.1. Taxonomy (NCBI): domain Eukaryota; kingdom Viridiplantae; phylum Streptophyta; class Magnoliopsida; order Caryophyllales; family Caryophyllaceae; genus Heliosperma; species Heliosperma pusillum. The sequence goes on from JAIUZE010066235.1 coordinate 102,185, forward strand.
TTGTGTATTGGTTTATCTACTGGTGTGGCTTCCTGGGTAAGCGGTCTTTGGTCTGTCTAGTTGGTTCTTCAAGATGTAGGAGTTTTTTCTCCACTCAAGGCAAGTATCTTTGGCTAGCTTTCAACAATTCATTTCTACGCCCCTCTGGCGTAAGTGCATCTTGTTCACGTCACTTGTCAGAGCAAATGTCTCGTGGATCTTTAGGAGTCTCGCGTCATGGAGTCGCTGTGCATGTTGAAGCTCATGTCCAAGTCAGCGTTCTCCACCAACTTGTTGTTGTTACCCGACATCTCATCTTCCGTAGTCACTTAATAGAAAATCATAATTTCTCTTTCAATAATGTAATTTGTATGTACGATCTTCCGAATCGTACTATTGTTGTGTAAACATTATATCTTTACAGCTGCCAAAAAAAAAATTATTACTTGTGTAACTTTAGTCATTTATAGTGTAACTCTAAGTTTTAGTCTTTCCTAGTGTAACTTCAGTCCAAACCTATGTAACTTCAGTCCAAACCTATGTAACTTCAGTCCAAACCTAAGTAATTTCAGTTATATAACTCTTAATTGTGTAACTTTAGTCTAAAATAATGTAACTTTAGATCTGGAAATAAAAACACCATAAAAAAAACGAGATCTAAAATAAATAAATAAAAACTTAACAAATTTGAAAAAAGAAAACAAAAAAACGAGATCTAAAAAACTTCAGTGTTAAATGTCATTCTATGTGTAACTTCACATAGATCTATGTGTAACTTCACATAGATCTATGTGTAACTTCATTCTAAAAAACTTTACAAAAAAACGAGTCATTCTATGTGTAACTTCAGTTACTAAAAGTGTAACTTCAGTTACTAAAAGTGTAACTTCAGTCATTATATGTGAAAATTCAGTGAAACAACATCAGTGACCACAAAAAATGGTGGTTTTTGATATCTGAAAAAGTAACAAACACAAAAAATTTGAAATATAAAAACGAGATCTAAAAAATAAAAACATAGATTCAAAATAAAAATAAAAGAGAAAAAATAACATGACACAAAAATAAAACGACATCTAATTTTTAAAAAAGTGGTAACTTTAGTTATTTATTGTGTAACTTTAACCATTTATAAGGTAACTTTAAGGTGGTGACCTTTTTCAAATCTATGTGAAACCTTTTTTTAGGTCATTTTGTGTTAGTTTAATAAATAATATGTGTTACTTTAATTGACGTTATACGTGACTTTAATAAATAGGTTGTGTTATTTTAATAATATCATCGAGATTTAACACTCATTTTTCAGATCTGAAAAAAAAACCCACAAAAAAAAACAGATCTGGGAATTTTTTTTTTTTTAAAAAAAAAACAAAACAAATAACAACCACCCACGTCGGCCCTACCCCAGCCCCACACCGGCTCTCGCCACCACCTACCCACGACCGCCCCTACCCCAGCCCCACGACCGCCCCAACCTCAGATCTGAAACAAACAACAACAACAACAACAACAACTAGGGATGGCAGTGGGTCCAAGACCCGACCCAAACCCGCCGGGTCGGACCCTAATGGGTCGGTATGGGTCTTAATTTTCAAGACCCGAACGGGTAAGGGTCGGGTATGTGTCTTGGATAATATTTTCGGATCCGGGTTTGTTTAGTAGGACCCGGACCCGACCCGTAGACCCGTATAATTTTTTTTTAAAAAAAACCCTAAATCTATCAAACAAACGCAGCCAGTAACCACACAATTCACAAATACACAAACACAACTAACACAAGTCCATTCTCACAACTCTAACCCTAAATCCCCAACTACTCACCTACCTCTAATCTAACCTGACAACGGCCGCCGCCGACGGACGACAACGGACGACGGACAATGACGCAAAAGTAGCAGCAACAACAGCAAGTTCGTCGATAGGTAAATCTCTCATTTTTTTTTACGGTTTTTGTTTCTTTTTTTTAATCCTTCAATTACTTTGATACTTTCTACTTAATGACTCTAAACTGATTTGTTGTTCGTCGACGAGTTTGTTTCTCATTTGTTGCTATGATTTCATCAACTTTAAACTTTCTTTGTGTTTGGTATTTGTAAGAAACTAAGGATTTTGTGAAGACTTTGTATTTCATTTGCGGTTTTGTAAACAATTTGAATGGCTCTTTTGGACTTATGGTGTAATTTGAATGGCTACTGCCTACTCTAAGTGTGAAGTTTAAATTTCAAAAAAAAAAATTACAAGTGCTACTGTAAGTGTGGTAAGGAGTTCAAATTGTCAATTTCACAAGTGCTTTCTCAACTAGACCCGCGGGTAGACCCGACCCGGACCCGGACCCGTTGGGTATGGGTCCAATTATTTTGGACCCTTTAGGGTACGAGTCGGGTATGGGTCCAAGGTACGGGACACGGGTTCGGGTCCGAGTCCTACTGCACCCGACCCGTTGCCATCCCTAACAACAACCAAACAACTCGACAACAACCACAAAGGCTGGGGGTGGTGGTTGTTTGTTTCAGATCTGGGGTCGGGGAAGGGAGGAGACGCCAACATAAGGTGGAGGGAGGCGGCGAACGGAGGAGAGGAGGAAGGGTGAAAAAAAGAAAGAGGAGAGGTGAGGCAGTAGAAGGCGGTGCAGATGGACAGAAACGGACGGAGAAGATGAGGAGAAGGACGGACGGAGGAGAGGAGATTATTTTCGTATTTCTAGTTTTTTTTTCATGGTGGCCGGCGGTGGCCGGAGGTGGCTGGAGGTGGTCGGCGGTGACCGGTTGCCGGAGAAGTGAAAGAGATAAAGTGAAGGAAATAGTTTTAAAGAGAATGAGAAATTTAGAGATAAGGAAGAATGTTTTGAATGAATGAATTGTGTGGGAAGTGAGTAGGGATGGCAACGGGTCGGGTCCGGGTCGGGTCCAGTAGGACCCGAACCCGTGTCCCGTACCTTGGACCCATACCCGATCCGTACCCTAAAGGGTCCAAAATAATTGGACCCATACCCATACCCAACGGGTCCGGGTCCGAGTCGGGTCTACCCGCGGCTCTAGTTGAGAAAGCATTTGTGAAATTGACAATTTGAACTCCTTACCACACTTACAGTAGCACTTGTAATTTTGTTTTTTTGACAATTTAAACTCCACACTTACAGTAGGCAGTAGCCATTCAAATTACAACATAAGTCCAAAAGAGTCATTCAAATTGTTTTCAAAACCGCAAATGAAATACAAAGTCTTCACAAAATCCTTAGTTTCTTACAAATACCAAACACAAAGAAAGTTTAGAGTTGATGAAATCATAGCAACAAATGAGAAACAAACCCGTCGACGAACAACAAATCAGTTTAGAGTCATTAAGTAGAACGTATCAAAGTAATTGAAGGATTAAAAAAAGAAACAAAAACCGTAAAAAAAAAAAAGAGAGATTTACCTATCGACGAACTTGCTGATGTTGCTGCTACTTTTGCGTCGTTGTCCGTCGTCCGCCGTCCGTCGGCGGCGGCCGTCGTCAGGTTAGATTAGAGGTAGATGAGTAGTTGGGGATTTAGAATTAGAGTTGTGAGAGTGGACTTGTGTTAGTTGTGTAGTTGTGTTTGTATATTTGTGAATTGTGAATGGTGTGGCTACTGGCTGCGTTTGTTTGATAGATTTAGGGTTTTTTTTTTAAAAAAATTATACGGGTCTACGGGTCGGGTCCGGGTCCTACAAAACAAACCCGAACCCGGACCCGAAAATATTATCCAAGACCCATACCCGACCCTTACCCGTTCGGGTCTTAAAAATTAAGACCCATACCCGACCCATTACGGTCCGACCCGGCGGGTTTGGGTCGGGTCTTGGACCCACTGCCATCCCTAGAAGTGAGTGAGAGGTAGGGGGTATTAATAGTTTAATTAGTGGTTAATTAGTAAAGATGAGAGAGTGGAAAATTAGCCCAATAATCCTTTTTTGGGAGCATCAATCTCAGCCATCTATCCTCAAGATCCAAGGGCCTATAAGAGGACTTATGAACTCAACTTTTTAAGAGGACTTACATGATCATTTCTCATTATATTATACTTATCTTATTAATTTTTTTAGTTACTTTTGTTAATATATTTATTACTCCCTCCAATTCAATCCAAACTATCCATCTTTCATTTTAGGACAATCCAATCCAAACTACCCATACCATAAATGAGTAAAATTAGGACAACTCTATCCTTATAACATACCTATATTTACAAAAATTGTCATTCTTATAATATAGCTCACTTCATTTATGTACTACCTTTCCCATTCTTTTCACATACTACTCTCACCAAAAGTAATTTTCTTAAAACTTGTGCAAAAGGGTGTGGGTAGTTTGGATTGAATTGGAGAGAGTACTATATTATATTATTACTAATAATGTTATCATTTATATTAATATTTTATAATGTTAATATTATTATACTAATGTTTAATATATTATTATTAATTATGTTAGTTATAATTATTATTTATAATATTATATTATTATATTATCCTTATCATATTTATTTTTTAATTACTATTGTCAATATATTTATTGTAACACCCGCAAATGTACCATAATTTATTTTTATAATATTATTAATTAGCGTAATTTTAGATTTAGAATAGAATTTAGTTTTCCGTGTCTAATTTAGCAATTCCGAGTCCATATTCGGACTCTACTCGAAATTTCGTGTGGGTTACGCCTTGGGTCACATTTGAGCCTTTCTCCCACACTCTACTTACTCAACCCAAACCAACCCACACTCATTTTCCCACTTAAAATTTCAGCAAACCTTTCACTCTCTTCTTCCTCACCAAACCCCAAAGCCCTAGCCTCCATACTCACCATTGTTGAACAACACAAAACTTCCCTTATCTCACTCAATTCCTACCCAATTTCGTTAATTCTTAGCTAGTTCTTCCTCTTTTCTTCTTCTCTTTCTTTTAAGGTAATAAAAATCCTGTCTTTGTCACTTTCGTTTTCTCATCTTTTTCCAAGATGAAATTCTTCATCTTTTATGACAAATTTTGTAGGAGAAGACTTAGAAGATCCGGAGATAGACTACTTCCTAGTAGAAGAAGAGCTTGAAAGAAATTGAAGACGCAAAAAGGAAACGATGAAGGGTTACTCGATATCAATTTACGTTTTTAATGCTTTAATTGTAGTTTTAGTAGAGAAAGATACAACCTTTGTTTGAATTTCATGAGGAAACATACTTGTTGTCTTTCATATGTGTGAATTCTATCATTCATGCTTTCTTTCACTAATCATATGCTAAATAGTATTCAAGTGATTAATTATACTCATTTAATATGTTGGAACTTGTGTTCAGATTAAATATCTGTGGGTTTTGCTTTAATTGATGTTTATTCAATGATTGGTGATGATTAATGTACATTTAATGTGGTTTGATGCTAATAAATGTTGTTAGAATTGAATGAGAAGCAAATGGGTTTGAGTATTGGTTGATGATTGTTGCGTTTTCGTGCCTGTATGCCCCAGCCGGCCGACCGGCCGCCGGTCACACCCACCGGCTGGGAGCCCCTGATGTTAATTGGTGAAAATTGTTAAATTGGTTGATGCATGAGTCCCAGCCGGCCGACCGACATCCGGTCTGCCCAACCGGCTAGGCACCCCTGTATATTGGTTGACATCTTTCATTGAGTACGAGCCACAGCCGGCCAGCCGGCAGCCGACCCTACCGGCTGGAACTCTCCCCCTTCCCTTTTCCTCCAATTTTTCATTTAGCCTTTGACCCCAGCCGGGTAGCCGGCAGCCGTTCACACCCACCGGCTGAGGATCCCTGTATATTCAATGTTGTTGTTAGTTGTTGCCCAGTGGTGCTAGCCGGGTAGCGGGCAACTGGTCCACCTGACCGACTGTTCCCCCTATAATTCTTTCTTACTTCTTTTCCGTATGACTTCACATGTAATAGTTTGTATGGTTTGTTTATCGTATAAACTTACGTAATAACATTAATATTCATGTTTAGAATACATGATATCTCATATGCTTATATCACATGTTTTGTGACGGTTTTGATATGTCCCCTCTTGAGTCGGTTCTACCTTATGTTTTGATCTGAGCACTATTTGTTGAGTGCTATGTACTCTCATTTCCCGGCTACACCTTATCCTCGTTAGACTGGATTGTCGGAGCGATGGGGTGTATCCTTGATGCTTGTGTGCATGTTTTAGTGGGGATATGACGACGTTGTTAGGAGCTGAACGCAATGCGTTGATCGACGCGGCCGTCAAATGTTGTATCCTTGCGAGGTGGTGTCATTGCATGTAGCGTACTAGCTTGACTTTTGACTATAGATCTCTTTCCGCCTCTTTCGTGTGGTTTAGCCGAATTTGGGGTACTCGACGTACATTGTGTTGATCGAGTCTTGGATGTGGAACGTCATACCACATGTCGAATCAGGAAACGTCTTATCCCCAGAGTCTGGTCAGGTTTAGACTAGGACCAGGACCGTATTATTATCGTCGTTCTACCGGCAGGATTAGAGTCTTGTGTGTACGAAACGTCTTATCGTACACGATTCTGGGGAATGTCTTACCCCGTGTTGATGTTTGTCTAAGTCTTGAGTATACGAAACGTCTTATCGTATACAGTTCCGGTAAACGTCTTATCCCGTGAACCTGTTTGTCTAGGTCATGAGTATACGAAGCGTCTTATCGTATACAGTTCCGGGAAACGTCTTATCCCGTGGGCTTCCATTGACTTGTCTTGCTACTTGTACACGATGCTAGTACGTGTCATTTACCGTGAGAGTGTGTATGCTTATATTGGATCGTATGATGGATTGTATACTTGATCGATTTGGATGCCTATGACTGGTTTGTTTTGTCGAGCCAAAAACTTCTCAAGCATATGTCGCTAATGAGGAGATGCAAGCCCTTAGTGTTCTATATGGTTGCCAAGGGGAGTCTTCCCCGAGTCTTGTTTTGCATGATGATGACGGATGATGGTTTTCTTTACTCATATATTTTTATTATCATAATGTTATTCTTATATCCGGCATGATATATATGTTTACATGATTACGTGCTTACTTATGTACGTTTTAATTTGATATGGCTGGGAGGACCCGGAGTTACTCCCCACTGACGATGGCGTTCATGTTTTTCATGAATGAACAGGTTGCTTGGATGAATCTTTCTTGTTATTGGGTTCGGGTGTGAGCTAGCGAGCGTTGGACTTGAGGATTCACCCATAGACGTTCTTAGCTAGTTTACTAAACAACTTTTATGCTTGTCTACGTTTTGAGAGACTATGTCTCCTTGTAGTATTTTATACTTTAGTTGGTATTCATTTGACATTCCTCGTACTTTTCCTTTGGCATGTAAAAAGGTTTCAAAAATCTCTTATTTTCTGCTATTTAATTCGCATGCTTGTTATGTTTTATTTCCGCTATCGCGAGGTTGTCACATTTATTACTATATTATACTCCGTAGTATTATTAATAATTTTATAATTTTTATTAATATTTTATTATTATTATTATTATAATATTATTATATCACTATTTTATTTTTATATATCTTATTATCTTATAATTATATTATGTTAATACTCCGTATAATATTATTATTACTAATGATTAATATTATTATAATATTTATTATTATTATTATTACCATAATCTTTTTATTATTTCAGTTCAGTTCAGTAAAGTTAAGTTCAGTTCAGCTTCATTAAATTCAGTTCAGCTCCATTAAGTTCAGACAATTTCAGTCCGTCCAAAAGAACAAAGCCTTATTCTCACATTTTGAAACATTCACTTTTATATTTAATACCTCACAAAATATTTGAGTAAATAGTATGAAATGCACCAAATTTTAAGCTACTTCCGTATGAAGTTTAATGACATAATTTTAATAGACTTTTAACTGATTAATTGTGTGAAACTAAAAGTCGTACATAAAATATAAAAAAAAAATTGAAAAGTAAAAAGTAAAAAACGGAGGGAGGACGACCGGGAGGAAAGCAAATGTAATGATAGCTCATCTCACTGAAGACGGGCACTATTCGTCACAAGCTGAAGACGGATAGTGCCCCTCTCACAATATACAATTGGGAGGGTAAGTGGGGAATCCATTTGTGCTCCAGTTGCCCTCACCACTTGCATATTGTGAGAGGAGCACTATCTGCCTTCAGCTTGTGACGGATAGTGTCTGTCTGCAATGATGTAATGAATTTTGAATGGTAAATAGCATCAAGATCAAGTAGACTATTTGGCCTGTAATGATATACTTCCTCCATTCATAACCAAACACACCGCATAATTGTGTTTGACAATATTACAATAGCACAATTCTAATGGGATTACCATAAGTCCATAACCCAGCCTTTTTTGTGCACGCTAAGGCCCAATGGATTTGCATATATATATTTATATATTTATCATAGTCCGCCAACTCACATAATTGTTTTATAAGACGATTTTAGATGTGAGCATTTTTTTTATAGAAAAACCCAAAGAGGGGGGACCTGAGTCTGGCACAGCTCTAGCTCGGGTCCGAAATGGCCGTGTCTAATCGGGCCACGACGCGGAAATGCCAAAATCATCGAGCCCATGCGACACATGAGGCCCGACACAGACAAGGAACAACGGGCCTGACATGACACGACCCGAAGTTTGGTCAGATATTATATGATTTTGGCCGTTGGGATGTTTGCCTTTTTGTTTCTTTTGATATTTCCTAATTCTATAAATACAACTCATTTCATTTCATTTTTGTCACAAATCAATCTTCCACTCATCTTACAAATCTTCAATATTACTCAATAACGCATATTCAAATTATTACTCTTATCATAATAGATTTTATAAAAGAGATAAAAAAAATACAAAGTATTATATAAAGATATTAGTTAATTGGGTTTTGTTGAAATGGGTTTTGTACTAATTGAATTGTTGAATAGGGTTTTTTTCAATCGAGATTCGAGCAAACCTTCAATTGTTCATTTCGATATCCCGAATTCCAAAAGCTTTATTTGCGGTTTTTATCTTTACTTTGTATCATATTGATTTTATTTGTTCTAAATAAATACATGCAGTTTAATATTTGTCTTTTAAAAATTTAATCATCATAATGGACTCACACAACACATATAAAAGGTCTCGTTGTGTAAGTACTGAACCTGATTCCCCGACACTAAACCCCGAACCCCACACCCAAACCACACAAATACCATTTAACATGAACCTATGGGCGGGTTTCACTCTGTCACAGTTACAAAACATGCAATGGTCAAGTCAAACCCATTTTGTACGGATCAAATGACCCAAGCTCTCTTTATGACCTCGACTAATCTTTTTATTAGTTATCCACCTGATACTATATTTGAAAATCAACCACTTAAATTTCAAGGACCGACCGAAATACCCTTAATTCCTTTCCAATAACCTTTTTTACACGAAACTGTTAGATCACTCTAACATCATGGCTCTTCCGGTGATGGATCATCTACCGAGTCAATGTCACCTCATACACAACCACCCTTCGTTGATACCAACCCGACAATGATTCCGTAGGACCTGAATATGAGGAAGTATGGTTGAATGATGAATAAATTGTTCTAATATGTAAAAAAGTATCGAACACCTACTTCGACACTCCAAGGAAATGTTCTAAATGACTCGCTGAAAAGAAGAGAACAACGGACCAATTCATGTCGCGACCCATTGACCAATCTACACTTTATAATTACGATGTATGTGTTGCCAAATTGTCTAGAATAATTATTCAAACGGAGAAACCGTTCTCACTTGCTGAACAACCTGCTTTTAATAAATATGTTTGAAAAAATCAACCCTAACTTAAAGAACCGAGGAGGTATGTTAGGTATAGTGGTACGGAACAATATTTAACGGCAAAACACGCGCTTATTTATGAGATTATAGTACTAAATGTAAGTTTAGTATAACTGTCGAAGTTAGGGATTCTGGGACTGATATTTCGTATTTAATCATTGACTTTGCTAGACGATTGAAATTTCAAAAAAATCCGAATCATTGACTTTGCTAGATTAGAACTATGGCATAGCGCCTCAAATATGTATAACATTATCATGAACGGTATTAATGAATTTGGATTTGCATAAAAAACATTATCTGTAACTTTTGATAATGCATATGACAAGATGACTTATGTTGCTAATATTTTAAAAACTAGTTTACAAGAAGTTCTTTTAGATGGTAATTTGTTGCATGTTAGATGTGCATTTCCTGTTTTAAACTTATGTATTAAAGATGGTATTGCTTGTCTTTAATTAACAATATTATGATAAATTTAAACATATTGTACTGTTATGCATTTGAGTACGTTCAAGTGGAAACGTCAACAATGGCATGATTTTGTAAAGCAAACAGTATTAAGTATGTCAAATTTTTCCTAGAAAATAACACTAGGTGGACTTCTTTGTATGTTATGTTGAATGCTTTAGTAAAATATAAACACTCTTAATGTTTGTTGGAACCCTTATTTTCTCGAGAACAATTTACTTGAAGAAGATTGGCAAAAACAATGGAGTTGTATGTTGATTTATTAAGTGCTTGTAGCAATGCAACAAACTTCTTCTCACATGTATTTAAACTAACTTCTCCTTATTTTATTGTCAATGTTATTTCTGGCTAGTTTTTTTTAACAATTCTCGTAATAACATTGTCTTTAGCGAGTTTTTTTTTCCTGAAATGTAGTGTCCAAGTGTCTCAAATTGGGCCGACATTCCTCGTTTATGTTCTTACTATTATTTTAGAACCTAGGTGGAACTTTGATGGTGCTATACAGTTCGTTTCTATGTATAAGAATTTAATGTGTGTAGATTTTGATGAAGAAGTATACAGAGAAGATATTAGAAGTGTTTTTTCTACTGTATATAGCCATTCTGAATATGTTTATGGTTATTTCATTCGTGTTTCTTCCCATTCTTGTGCATGTAGTAGTAGTACTGTTTTTCGGGGAGTGACCTTTAATGCTCTTAAAGGTTTAACGAGTAAATTACAACCGAATCAACAATAATCGACCCCAACATCCTCCAACGTGGCGAGGTATTAAATGTACATAAGCTACGATTATATGAGAGGTATTTACGATGATGAGGTCAACAACCTTGACCTTTTGCATTGGTGCCGACATTAAAGTAGGTCTCTTGCCGTGATGTCCGCGATGGCGAGGGACTTCTTGATCATTCAAGTTTCTTTCGTGGCATCGAAAGTGCTTTCAGTTAGACAAAAGAATGATGGATGAAAAACAAACCAGTCTTAGATTCGATACCCTTAGAATGATGATGTGCTGGAAGCCTACAACCTATATCTCTAGAAGGATTGGATGGATGCCTAAAGTAAGTCGAAAGCAAAACGAGGTCGACTATGTAACCGAAAATGAATCTGACGAACAAACAAGCACCGAGTCAAATGCATAAGAAATGATCTTGTATTTTGTATTTTTCCTAATCCATTTGTTACATTAGATTAATATATAGCTGTAGTTCTGTAAACATCGTTTCATCGTTCTTTTAATTGCAGATTGAGAATTTTTCTAATATCATTTCTTAATTACTTAATTTAAATTATTTTTTCATCTCATCAATCAATTTACATACTAAGGGGTGTTTGGTTGGAGGGATTGGAATGGATTAAATCCATTCTAATGTTTGGTTGGCCCGTTTTGGAATGGATATAGAAACCCAAGGGGTTCTAATTCCAACTCAACCCCTTGGAATCTCATACCATGGTCTCAACCCATGATTCTAAATACATTCCTCCCTTATACAAACCCTATAGTGAAAAGAAAAAAAAAAAAAATCTACAGTAGGTTTACAAACTTATCTCCTCGTATTCCTCTTTTTTGTCATACTCTATCTCTTCTTTTTTTAATAAAAAATGATGATAATGCTTGACTCATCCCATATGCTTTTCTTGAGACGTGTATATTGCTTGACTATTTTCAATATTTGCTATAGATGATATTTATAAAATGAAGAATGGTTATAATCCTTGCGTACAAACAAATAATGAATTGTAATGCAATATTTTAATTTGTTTAAATAATTTAAGCATATATTATCACATAGTTGTTCTGTCTTTTTTGTATGCCTTGTTTAGTCTCTCTTAAGACGATCCGTCTTAAGACGGATATATCCGTCTTAAGATTACAACGGGTCAAATAACATTCCATTTGGCTAGAGAGGCCAATTATTGTGGTAATCCCTTGTAACTTTCTTTCTGTCTTACCTATACTATTTGACCTGTCTTTCATTGAAGACGAATATATCGATATTTAATTAAAATTTGAGATCTCCATATATAAATGTACGTATAGTTAGAGAAGTGGTGAAAAAAAAAGTAGTGGTTCTATAAATTTTATGGTGTGCACAATAATAGTGGTCCCAATAATATTCAACATATGGTTATTACGGTATGAGTTAGACTATTTTCTCAATAAGTCTCTCTTGTGACGAATATATTTTTCATAAGTTTTTTAACGGATGAAGTATCTCTCACTTGTGTAAATAAAGTAATTAAGCCTAGTGAAACACAAATGACATGTCTTTTTCTATTCATGTTGTTATAATTTACCCGTTACAAGCTTGTGACAGATAGTCCTCACAAATGAGAATTTGTGCTAAAAAAACAATTTTTGGCCTATATTTGTGATTGACTGTAATATGTTCCTTTATAGTTACTGTAGAAAGGCTACAGCACTAGCATCATTTCTTTTGCAACTCCCAATCTCTCTTGTTTGCTTACTGTTTTTCTACTTGGGTGCATGTCGATCGGTCGAATTAGTTTTAAAAGCATTTTTGTTCTTTTTTAATTACGTAAACATTATTCATTTATGAATTTGTCTTATAGTTGACATGTATGTGGTTTCAACAGAAATGTCTCCTCCACAATTGACCTTTATAAGGAGAAGGAAGAAGAAGCAAATTGAGTTCTTATTGACTATTATGGTTGTTATTAATATAGTCACTATTTTATACTTGGTACTATATATGTTTGGTGTGGCTATTCATAAAATTGAACGTCCTCGATATAGTAAAGATGAAAAAAGGCGTCTTAGGCGAACACACTTACATACACTAACTAAGCACAGTGATATCATTTGTAACAGTGAGCTCTGTGTGAACCGAAGGACGTTTTACGTGCTTTGTGAGATGGTTAGGGATATTGGAGATTTGAATGGAACTCGAAATATGTCATTAGAGGAAATTGTTGCCATGTTTTTATATACATTGGCACATCATTTTAAAAATAGGACAATAGGAAATCATTTTTTCAGAAGTGCAGAAAGTGTGAGTAGAAACTTTCATCGTTGTCTTCTTGATGTTCTAAAATTACATACACACTTGCTTAAAAAGCCAAAGCCTATAACGGAAGAACAGAGTTGGTCTTGCTTCAGACGGACCATTTTGGTCTGAAGCAATAAGACGGGATTTTGTAACCACTTTACAGTTAGATGTAACCACTATTGAAAACAAGTTGATATAAGCTGTGGTTACATTTTATCAAAAAGTGGCAACATAATCCCGTCTTATTTTTCAGACGGAATTAGTCCGTCTGAAATAAGAATTTGTGATGGAAGAATGCGAAGATGGTAGATGGAAATGTTTTCAGGTATAATAATTTGTTTAGTCGAACTCATATTTTAAAATAACAATCACATTAATATTAAGCCTATTAACGGATAGTTGTTGTTTTGTAGAATTGTTTAGGAGCCTTAGATGGCACATACATTAGTGTTCAACTGCCAAATGAGGATAGACTAAGATATCGAACAAGGAAGGGTTCTATTGCTATGAATGTTTTAGGTGTATGTAATCCTTTTATGGAGTTTATATATGTACAACCTGGCTGGGAAGGATCCGCTCATGATAGTCGTGTCCTTCGAGATGCGATCAGTAGGCCTCATGGATTAAAGGTTCCTCAAGGTAATAAAATTAAACATAACTCATAGTACAAGTAAAAAAAAATATTAAACTATATTATAATTTAATATTGAAATAACTATTTTCTTTTAATAAATTTGAAGGTTCCTATTATTTGGTTGATGCGGGATATACGAATTGTGAGGGTTTTTTAGCACCATATAGAGGTCACAGATATCACTTGAAAGAGTGGGGGGATCGACAACCAGTGAGTGCAGAAGAGTATTTCAACATGAGACATTCTAAAGCCAGAAATGTTATTGAAAGATGTTTTGGGCTATTAAAAGGGAGATGAGGTATTCTTAGGTCCCCTTCTTTCTTTTCAGTACGAACTCAAGGCCGTATAGTTCAAGCTTGCTCCTTAATACATAACCTTATTCGGAAATATATGCCAACTGATTATACAATATATGAGGATTCGGATGACGATGATGAAGACTCAGACTCAGATGATGATGATTCAGATGATGAAGTTGATTATATTACTTTGATTGAGACATCTGATGAATGGACTAATTATCGGAACACTTTAGCACAAAATATGTATAACAATTGGAGAGCTAGACGTAATCAAAATGCATAAGTTGTTTTGTATTTGTTTTTTCTTTACTAACTTCAATAATTTTTATTTTTGTGCATGTTTCGTTAACTTTGTGAATGTTTCTTGTGAACATATTTGATTTATGTAATAGTTAGTTGCATTATTAACATTTTATTGTATATAGCATGGATGGTGGACAAATATCTCAAGGTGGAAGGGGTAGAAATAAGCGATCTTGGACTAAACTTGAAGAAGAATATTTAATTGATGGCCTATTAGAGTTGAATAATGATCCACAATGGAAAGCATATGGTAGTTTCAAGAATGGTTTCAAAAATAAGTTGGAGGATATGTTGCATAAAAAATTTCATGGATGCGGATTAAAAGTCGTTCCTCATATTGAGTCAAAAATTAAATGGTTCAAGGATAAATATAATGTACTAACGGAGATGTTTCGCACTTCTGGCTTTTCTTGGGATGAAGAGAAGCATATGATAAAATGTGAAAGACAGTCATATGAAGATTTTTGCAAGGTACAACTCTTTATCTCCTTTTTTTTCATATTTTTATTAACAACTCAAGTTGATGATCTATAATCTAATACATATTTTTGTTGCAGCAAAATAAAAGTGCTCATGGATTGTGTTTCCACACTTTGATAAGTTGGCAATTATATATGGCCCAGATCGAGCCACAGGAACTAATTCTGAAACTTTTGTCGAAGCGGTGGATAGCCAACAAAATGAGGCCATCGACTTAAGTAGGGATGAAAGTGACGAAGATGGCATTGTTGATGATAATGAGCCATTCTATCAGCCTACTCAATCTTCTCCAAGTGAACCAACTCCAAAGAAAGCAAAGACATGAAAGTTTCAATGGAGAGTAAAAAACAAAAAACAAAGAAGAGAAAGATGTCCGAGGTTGTTGATCTAACTACTTCTTTCAAAGACATGTCTTAAAACTTATCTGGTTTTATGGATGGAATGAATGCTCATATGTCTACTATTGCAAATGCTTTATCAACCACTCAACAACATGAGCAGGCTATCATGGTTCGTGAGCAAGAATTGGAAGACCAAAAAAAAAATTTGATAAGTGAGCTACTTGGTGTACAAGGGCTGGCCAGGTATGAAGCAGTGCTAGCCGCACAAAAATTGGCATCTAGTCCAAGTGATCTCTCTTTGTTTTACCAAAGTCCAGACGAAGGATGGAAGAGAGAGTTTATTATGAACCTCATTCATCCACACTTGGCTCGAAATGGCAATATTTGATATGAGGTTTAAAGTTATTATACTTCCTCCGTTCCATTTGGTTGTATACGTTTGCTTTATCACGTATGCCAATGCTCATTTTGTTTTGTTTATATTTTTATCTACATATTATTAAAAAAATATAAAAACTTGATATTAATATTGTACTCGGTAAGACAATTTAAACAAGATCTCACATGACTATCTTTTATGTTATATATTAGAAGTTCTATTAACGATTCTTCTAACTTATGAATAGTGCCCAAAAAGCAAACGTATACAATCAAATGGAACGGAGCAAGTATTTTTTATGAAATATTTTCTATGGATTTCTTTGGTTTTAGAGTATTTCTATTTTTGTCGTATACTATGAAGTATGAACATTTTCAATGGATTTTTTATGGAGTATTTTGAATTTTAAATAATATTGTTTGAACTCAAGTTGATTTATTTTGAATTTTAAATAATATTGTTTGAACTCAAGTTGATTGTAATTATAAGTAATACTCCGTATTATAGGTATTATTATCTATAGTGAGAAAACAATATAACATGAATCCATTCCAAATGTGAACCAAACAACATGAATGAGATTTACAATCCATTACAAGATCAAACCAAACACCCCTTAAAAGGTATGGGGTTCTAACTCCATACCTCCCTGGAGTTGGAATTTATTCCAATCCATTCCTAATGTTTGAACCAAACGGCCCCTAATTATTTATACTAAATTCTATAACTATAATTCAAGCAAAAAATAAAATTAATTTAATTTTACTTATTATATACATTAATTACATATACATCTAAATACTTATTAAACAGAAAGTCTTACTTGCGACGGAGCGACCCGTCACAAGCTTGTGACGGGTTAAGCCCTTCTCACAAAAAGCAAGTGGGAGTGCAAGTGGGGGGATCCATTTGTCTCCCACTTGCCTTCCCACTTGCATTTTATGAGGAGAGCTTGACCCGTCGCAAGGCTTGCGACGGGTCGTCCCGTCACAAATGAGAATTTGTGCTTATTAAATACATTAATAATTAAACCTAATTATTTATTATAAATCAAAACAATTTTTTTTTACAATATGGAACTAGGCCTTCCCACGGCCCGAGCCCGAATTTGAGCGGGCCAAGGGCGACCCACTGTGAGGGTTGGGCTGGCTGGCACGACACGTCCCAAAGGCCTTACTGACCGTGCCTTGGCCGGGCCAAATTTGGGGCAGGCATGACGGGCAGGGTTGGCAAGACCCATTACCACCTCTTGAAAATTCTTGTATCCTCCTTGAGTCCTTGATATAGTCCTTCTTACATCTAAAAGAGAATGAATGAAGCGAAATTTTATAATAATTTCGGTGTAAGGAGTACCGTATTCCGAGAGAAACACGAGAATTACTCACCACCTCTAGTACTGAATAGGAATCCTTAGTCGGCCGACAAGTGCTGATTATGTAAAGTTTACTGGCTGGGGTTGAATGATAACCAAATTAGAGAGAATGCATGTGACGTTTCCAGGTTTCGATTAGACCAAAACTGACACACACTTGTTAACCTTTTTCATGTTCAAACGCCAATTATCTCTTGTATTAACACTATTACTTGCAATTCGAAGAAACTTCCTCCTCTCTTTTGGTCTTTTATTTAAACCGTAGGTCCATAATATTTTAGTTTGATGACATTTACCTTTTCTATTTTTGCAAACTAGTTATAAATCCTTTCAAAATTGCACGGAATTGCTTATTAAACTTGTTATAATCGAATTTGACTAACCTATATACTCCGTATATTGTAGTTAAAACTTCACAAATTTATAAATGAATGATACTAATCAATACCATCCAATTGTCACAAGGCTAATATATAAAGCTTTAATATGTCCATTTTCTTAGCTTTTATTTTAATAGCCGTAATTATTTAGTAAATTTCAGAAAATTTCTTTATAAGCTACATTTGATCTAGGATAAAATCGTGCTTAAAATATTTACGTTTTTGAACTTAATGGCTATCGGCCTAACGCAAATTGCGAGATGAGGAACAAACTTGTTTGTAAATTACCCAAGAAGAAAAATGTGTCAAGAACTATCTTGAAGGGGTCGATACTTCATAAATGAAAGAGGCACAACCACTTTAATAAGACTTTGATTTATTTTATCATAAGTTAGAACCAAAGAATAACGAGTGTCTGACTCCATTGAAAATATGAATGAATAATCCGAAAATACGAAAATATAAATGGATAATCCGAAAAGTAGTTAGGTAAAAATGTGAAATGCTACTTCATCAGCCAACTAAAAATTTTATAACATTCATGACAAGTATATTTATAGATTAGTTTGAAGGTGGGTGTTTAATGAGGATTTTAGTTAAGATAATCGTGGCCATGCCCATTACTTTTTCGTCTCATTCAATTATTTCCGTTTATTTTTCAATGAATTGTTACAAAGTACGAGTAACAAATGACCTAAAGAAATTATTAAATTAGTGTGTTTCTTTGTTTGTTTATAGCTTAACAAATACTGTCTACAGAATTGCTATTTAATCACTAAAAAAATGTGTAATGTGTGATAATGTCTACAGAAAACACCAAGAATTGCTTTCAGATTGGGGAACAAAAAAGACAGACAGCAAATATAAGCCAAAGATTAAGAAAGAGGAAGTCTATAATAGAGTGTTTGACTAGTCCTACACTCGTACATTTACAGAATATTTTTGGAAATCTACGTCTAAAGAACTGCTGATTATTAACAAAGGCGAACCATGATTATGCTTAATCATGGGATTACTCGCATGATAAATGTAAGGATCCGCCAAATATTCCCTATTTGCGCATGCGGTCCGTTCACTTCGACTTTTTAGATTTCTTTCTTTCTTTTATGTATTTTCGTTTTTGTTTTTATATTCATCTAGAACTCCAATATTTCTTTCTTTAAGCTTGATATTGCTTGTCTCTTGCTTTCAATAATAGTATTGCTTACTTTTTATTGCTTTCGTGTGCCGGAACGTTGATAATCGTGACTAGGATTCCCGACACATGCCCCGAGTCCCGAGTCACGTGCTAGTTAGGGCTGAGCAAAAATATACGATACGGTTTTAATATACGGATACGATACGGTATACGGTTTTGATTACACGAATTTCCGGGTATACGATACGGTTTTTAAAAAAACCGTACCGGGTCGGGGAAAATCAAAACCGGGTATACGATTTTGACCCGGTTTAATTAAAAATAACCAAAAAAAAAAGTTGTGTGTAAAATTTTGTTTTTTATTTTGACTATATGGGTGAAATTTTGAGCAACAATCATTTGTATGTGAAACTTGTAATATACGCAACTCACTTTATCAGTGACAAATTTCCGTGCGAAGTTTTGCAAATTTGTATTTTGTTATATTACCTACTGACTTTGCAAGTAATTTTGTTTTGTAATACTGATCCTAGTGGATTATATAAGCATCTGTTATGGAATCGAATTCGAGGTTTGAGCATTATCAATTAAACCGGATCCGGGTATACGGTTTTCGGGTACCCGATTTAACCGGACATACGAAAACCGGGTACCCGGTTAAACCGGGTACCCGGTTAAACCGGGTCGGATCCGGGTACTATTTTTTGGCCTTCCAAAAACCGGGTACCCGATACGGTTATTAAAATCGTATCGGGTACCCGGTTTTGCTCACCCCTAGTGCTAGTGGGCGATCCCTCGCTAGCACGAGTCCCTTCGTTGCTTGCATTCTTGCCTAAGAGTAGGGCAAGGGTGCGCACCACAGTTCGGCAAAAGTACCGGACCGTGACATTTGGTATCAGAGCCCAGTCTTGGGATGGGCATCTGCAAGCCGTATTTGTTCATCCTGTTCATCGTTATCGAGAAAATGGGCGAACCAAGTTTAGAAGACCGCATAGACGAGTTGGAGGAGCAATTCGAGAAGAAACTCCCCAAGCTCGAGGGAATTGTGATACGACTGGGGGAGAGCCTCGAGAAGCTGGAAGAGACCGTTGGTAGCCTCGAGTCGACCATGGACGGGATGGAGGCCCGAATCCATGAGATTGGTGAAGCGATCCCCTACGGACAAGAGGAAGAGATCGCTCATCTCCATAGGAAGATCGAAGAGCTTGAGAACACTTGTGCCACGCTGATGAAAGCGGTGGCCAATAGCGAGAAATATGCGGGGGTTCGCAAGGTGAAGGCACCCCAACCTCGTACCTACAATGGGGCGAGAGATTCGAAAGTCGATAACATCATCTTCGATGTGGAGCAATACAATGGGGTGAAGCGTTGAAGGTCGACACTATGACATGAAGAAGATATTGAAGGATCATTTATAGCCCGAGAACAATGAGTTCGTTGCTCGGAAGAAGTTGAAGGAGGTGAAGCACACCAACTCCAATCGAGATTACGTGAGGGAATTCTCTGCGTGCATGCTTGAGATCTCCGACATGTCCGAGACTGACATGACATTCGAGTTCATTAACGGGTTGAAGAGGTGGGCCCAACAAGAAGTCATGAGGCAAAACCCAAGGACCTTGTCTGCGACCATATCTGCTGCTGAGCGACTCCTTGATTTCCACACGAAGCGAGAGTCGGCTTCAAGTAAGACATCTTCGGGGTATAAGGATGCCCCTCAAAGTGAGCCAAACGGAAAGAAGACGCTAACAAGTTCCATTTCGGTTAGGAGCAGTCAGTTTCGACCACAGGGAAGTTACGCTCAATCGCGGATTAATGGGAACTCGCCCGCAAGCTCGTCTTCAAAAGTGGGAAACTCGATTGGGTCTTCAACGAAGAAACCATTGTGTGCTTCATGTGTAAAGGCCCTCACAAGATGGCGGAATGTCCCAACAAGGTGGAGCTCAACGCGATGTTAAAGGACATGCCGAAGGGGGTTCAAGAGCGTCTTGATGGAGCGCTGGATGACTAACACCAAGAGTATGCTCAACTGGGCGCCCTATAGAGGATTAGTGCGATGGAGAAACTAGAGGAACCCCATGAGAAGACGTTCGCGGGACTCATGTACGTAGACATGAAAGTGAATGGGAGGCAAGCTCGGGCCATGATCGGCTCGGGTACCACCAACAACTTTGTGTCAAAAGAAGAAGCCGATCGACTGGGGCTTGTTCTGAGTAAAGAAAACGGCTGCTTGCAGCCTGTGAATGGGAAGACGAGACATATCCAAGGAGTGGCTAAGAAGGTCGCGGTTCAAGTGGGTGAGTGGCAAGGGAGCTCGACTTCACCACCGTCCCGTTAAACGACTTTAAGTTAGAACTTAGGATGCAATTTTTCCAGAAAGCATCAGTAGTGTTGGTGATCGGTCAATGTTACTGATGGGTTTGTACGTGGTCAAGACCGTGGATGGGGACAAAGTCAAGGAGGGACCTTGAATGTCGGCAATGCGGGTGAGACCAACGCAGAAGCGAGGGGAGTCAACTTGCAAGAACTCCACGATTTTGAAGAAGGATACGCGGGTGCGCGTATCCATCCAGGCTAACTACGCTACGCTGCTAAGTGGCATGGGGGATGAGACGATAGTCTACCTCTCCGAAATGGGGTAGACAGTGAGGGTCGGAAGACTCAAAGAAGAAGGCCTCACAACATTAGGAAGCTGCGGCGAAGTGTTGATTCGATCACCCAGTTAAGAAGGCCTCGTACCATCAAGGGGCCGCGCCGAAATGTTGATTCGGCGTCCTGCAGAACTAACTTGACTGTGACTACATATACCAAAGCGGCCGAAGACAAGCTGAAACGACGTGGGGGTGACCATCCGAAAAGAGCTTGTGAAATGTCTTCTCAAAGGACGAGGACATGGACTTTCCAGACCCGCTAGTGCCAAGAGACGAACTTGGAAGAAGTGATGTTTGGGAGACTCTATGTCAAGGAGATCCAGTTTCTACTTGAAATGACGAGAGACCCAACATAACAACCTTCACTGAACAAGGAAGTTGAAGCTACGAGCAAGTCAATCCCCAATCCCCAACATGACTGAGATCACCTCCACTCAACGAGGGAGTCTCATTGAAGCTGAATTGAAGAATGAAGAGTTATCGAGGGTGGCAACAGATTAAGTGGGGGAGAGTGTAAGGACCCACCAAATTCTCCTTATTTGCGCGCGCGGTCCGTTCACTTCGACCTCTTAGATTTCGTTCTTTCTTTTATGTATTTTCGTTTTGTTTTTATATTCATCTAGTACTCCAAGATTACTTCCTGGGTGTCGAATCTTGGAGCTTAGTTTTATGTTTAAGATACGTTTTTAGACTTTTAGAAAACGTATCGTTATTCTGCACGTGTAATGTTTACTGCTATGAGAATGAAACTATCAAATAAGCCTCTATGAGAGGTGCTAGTCAATCAAAACTACTTCTCATCTTTAAGCTTGATATTTCTTGTCTCTTGTTTTCAATAATACTTTTGCTTACTTTTATTGCTTTCATGTGCCGGAACGTTGATAATCGTGATTAGGATTCCTGACACACACCCGAGTCCCGAGTAACGTGCTAGTGAGCGATCCCTCGCTAGCACGAGTCCCTTTATTGCTTGCATTCTTACCTAAGAGCAGGGCAAGGGTGCGCACCACGGTTCGGCAAAAGTACCAGACCGTGACAATTAGCATATTCTTTTGAACTAGCTACTGCCCTATTTAAGATTGGCGGTGTAGCCCGATATTAACGATAGTGTTGTTCGTTAAATTCATTTCTGAATTGATTTTGTTCGTCGTCGTATTGAATTAAAAACGTAATTCAATGAAATGTTATAAATACCGTCTCAGCTCATATTCGAAAAAGCGATTAATTATGTTTTAGAGAGATGTTAGAGAGGTAAAAGGATAAAAAAAATGAAATTTCAGGCACATAACAAGTAATCAACACAAATTCTTATTGAAGACAGCCATATCCATCTTCAATGAAGACGGGTCGGGTTGCAAATTGGCAAGGCGGAGGGTAAGTGAGAAACCAAAAGAGAGTACAAGTTGGTTTCCAATTTGCCCTCCCACTTGTCATTTTGTGATAAAAGGCAGACCCGACACCCGAAACTAACCCGACCTGAACTTGACCCGAGTTTTGCCAAACCCGTAACCGACCCGACCCGAAAATGACCCGTTTAAACCACCCGACCTGAAGTAACAGAACTGGCTAATTTGAAGTCACCTTTAATATTATTACATTAATTCGACACGTAACAATAATGACTATATCTTAAGAGACTTATATACAAAAAACGCTAATCTTAGTATTATTAGGAGCTCTTAGAAGCCTCTATGTGGTAGTCTTTAACCCTTTAGTAATTTTTTTAATTAATTAAGCAGACTCAAATTTACCCGAACTACCCGGGTCAAATCAATCCGAACCGAAACTAACCCGACCTTACATAACCTTTGACCTGGATGAAACCCGACCTGCTTAAACCGAAAATGACCCCACCAGCAAACCGAAACAAACCCGAAACCCGATCGAATTAACCCGATAATATGGTAAACCCGAATTGACCTAACCCGAACCCGATCCGACTGATCCGGTTGCAAGGGCTAGGACCTGGGTGTGATCTAACAATTTCCTAAATACACGGTGTAAACCGACTACTACGTAGTTAGACTTAGGCCCTGTTGTTTCCAGCTTAATTTCAGCTCGTTTTATTCCAGCTCGGCTCTATTCAACACAGTTTATTTTAGCTTTAGTCAGTTCTATTCAACTCATCTCTTCACAAAATTAAGTCTTACTTCAAGTGCATTCCGTTCAACATGACTCAATTCAATTTAGTTCAATTAAGCTTATGTTCATTTAACTGAATTCAACTCATTTCTACCGAAAAAAACAGACACTTAGAATGCAAAAGACACCTCAATAACAGGCAAAAACCAACCAAATCAGCACGTGCCGCACGTGACAATCTAATCTTGCAAATATTGAATTTGGTAATTGAACTCTGTTACGCGACGCGACGAATAAGAAATAACCGGTCCAATTAATTAATCTAAATCTGCACTTTCCACATCTTATCCAACACCAAAGCGTGCATAATCAAGCACATACCCACTGTACTTAATAAAATATGCTTAAATAAGCACTTATTTTCCAAGTATTGAACCCACCAAAACTGGGTAACCTCAGCAACTTAAATTACACAGTTTCTAATTTAAGACGATACTATCCGTCTTATTAAACAGATATTATCTGTCTTATTAAGACGGATTAAATACATATTAAATCACCTTATTTGTTGCCTAGAAAATACTAAATTTTTTGTCTTTATTACTATCATATTGTGCGTTTGTGCATCCCTCAGTGAAGGCTATCATTAAGAAAGCGTGCGGGTCTCCCCGCATGCGGCTCACGCCATTCGAGTATTTGACCCGTCTTTAGCTAAAGACGGAAAGTGTCCATCTTAAAGCAACACAAATAGTGCTTAAAAGATACTGCACTCAATTGACTTCAAAGTTTACGGAAAATATTAAACACAGTATATTGTAGTCTATATTTTAGCTCTTCTAGACGTTACTTTGGGACTCTGATTTAGCAGAGACTAATATAACACAAAAATTATACTTCCTCCTAGTCGCTCATTTCTTCCCTCTTTTCTTATTGGGTAAGTCGGGTTTTCTTCCCTCTTTCCCTTTTTAGATGTGGGGTTGTGTTTTGTGTGGTCCAAAATCATTTGTATGTGGGGTATTGTGTTTTGTGTGGTCCAAATTCATTTCCTTAATTTTTGAGTAAAAGGGAAAGGGGAAAAAATGAGTGACTAGGAGGGAGTATTTCAAGATAGTCTTACGGACTAATCAATCATTCACAAGTAATGTCCAGCAATGGTAGCTTTTTAGCCCTAATTCCTAAGACTGGCCGCATAGCCGTTATAGTTAGTTATGTTTTATCGCCATCCTGATAAATGCAGCGAGTTAGTTAATCTATTTGGCTTACATCATCCTATTTAATTCAGATTCGAGTTGAGTAGGACGGTAGAAGTACAAGAACGGAAGCACTACTTTCTTACGCAACCCGCCCCTCATTGTGCATTCTCACTATGGCTTTGAAGATGTACAACTAAGTTGATGATGTAGTACGCAATATAGTGAGTTAAAACTGGAGAAGGGAGATCACATGGCCCCTTTGATCAGTCCGTATAGCCAGTTCATACACTTACAAGTCAAAGCTTTGGTCAACTCTTCCAACTCAATACACTCTTCTTACTTATTAATAATAACTATTTGAAAAACAGTTGGTCTTGCTTCAGACGGACCATTTTGGTCTGAAGCAATAAGACGGAATTTTGTAACCACTTTACAGTTAGATGTAACCACTATTGAAAACAAGTTGATATAAGCTGTGGTTACATTTTATCAAAAAGTGGCAACATAATCCCGTCTTATTTTTCAGACGGAATTAGTCCGTCTGAAATAAGAATTTGTGTTTGAAAAATTCAGAAGATCTGCCTCTCTTTACTCTCCCAGATCATACTTTGCCCAGTTATTGTCATTTAAACCCCACTTTTCCTTCCTACAATTTCAATACATAAATGCACTCAACCTTTACTTGGACTTTTGCTGCTTTCCAAAGCCATCATTTACAAGATTCATGCCCCCCCCCCCCCCACCCCCCCAGTGGCGGACCGAGGGGTGCGCACAGCACCGCACGTGCGCACCCTCGGCTGACGGAAATTTCTTTTTTTTTTCTAGAAAACTGAGAAAGTAATGTTAACTATTATAACTGCTCTACCATAGACATAAATAATATAGTGGCTCAGCGGGTAAGAATAAGCTTCAGAAGTGGGAGGTGCAGTGTTCGACTCGCCTTAGACGCGATTTTCGTTTTTTTTTTTTGCTTGCTTCTATACTACTTTGTCAATGCGCCTTAAGTTTTTTTATTTTTATTTTTCATTCGACTACCAAACAAAACCCTTCGCTTGTCTCCGGTCTCCCGAGTCCTGACCCACCACCTGCCTCCCCGCTGCCCGCCACCATATCCACATATTAGTTTGACCCTAATTTCCTTTTTCCCAATTTTGTTATTTAGGTTTTTAGTTTGAAATTGTCTTTGATTCATTACTTATATGAATGTTTTATACTTTTGTTTTGATTGTTGTTTGTCTATTTGTGACTTTTTGTTATGAATTTTAAATTTTGATTATTTTACTAGTTGCTATTTCAAATTTCAATTAACTTAATTGTTCATTCATGAAAATTGAAACAATAAAACCCTAATTTACAAAAATCCAATTAAAATTATTCTAGACTCATAATTTGAGATTTATTTTTCATTTTAAATTAATGAAAAAGTATAAAAGTTTAGAATCTTCTTTGAATCCACAAAGAAAGGCACACGAAACTTCTTCATCTTCTTCTCCTTTGTTATATTCTCACAATTAAGAACCGAATGAAAATGTTCAAGAACCTCCTTTGTCATCTCTTAACATGGATGAACCTCATTTGTCGTCTCATAACCATGAAGAATGAAAAGCGTTTTTGGAACATGAAATCTTGTCGTATGGCTTTAAATCTTTAGTATTTACTATATAAGACAAAGTTGTATATTTAAGTTTTTTTTTTTCAATTGTGCCCCCCCCTATTAAAAGCTCTAGGTCCCCCCCCGCCCCCCCCCCCCCCCCAGTCCATACAATAATCCGTCTTTAGCTGAAGACCTCTCACAAAGCTCTTTGTGAGACGTCTTCAGCTGAAAACGAATTAGTCTTCAATGAGACGGACTATAACATCTCGACCTTAGATTTCACGGACATTTTTGGTCTATCTTACCCTTCTCGTAGAATCAAGAGTTGTTTCTCAAACTCTTTCACACTAGTTCAAAAGAACAAGTTGGTGTTGCACTTAAGCAAGACTTATTGTTTCTTAAAAGATTGACTTAGAATTGCGTACCTCTTCATAAATGCAATCCATTCCGATGTTAAACTCCTTCTCCTTCATGAAAACAAGGGGAAAAAACTCGATAAATAGAAATTTGATGAAGCGGGAAGAAACGTTCTTGCACAGAGACGATAGGATATCGCGTCACAAACGCCACACGCATGTCTCCATGGAAGAAGCATTTCTTCCCATGATAATAGGAAGCCCCAAAGTAAATGATAGGATATGCAATAGGCAATAGCCAATAGAGGGTGGACACAAATGTGACCTAGATACTACCCTAGTCTATGACATGAATTCACCACATCCTCACATCTAATGAATGACCCTATATACTGTACATGGTATACCCATCATTTGTACAATATGTACCAAGTTTTTTGCATAATTGTTGCATTTCAATTCCTTACAAATGGGCATGTTGATTTGCTGGTCACTATGTGCAAAACATATGATAATTTCTAGGTCTTGTTACTATCATATGAATAATAAACCTAGAGTTTCAACCACAAAACATTGTACTGTCTACCATTTCCTCACATGTAATACTGTTGTAAAACAGGCACCTTGTTAACCACATCCAATTTGTACCAAAACAATTTTTAGTGCTTAGATGAACTAAAAAAAGAATTCAAGACAGGGTTTTGAAGGCCATTATTAGTTGTTAGCAGTATTTATCAATCTATACAACATTACAACATGCAGGTACTAATTCAATGGATGATAACAGCTCTTTATAGTAGTAATCACACATTATAGCATTGAATGCAGTGGCTGAACTCGCCTTTTCTGGCATGAAATATCTTTCACCACTTAAAACAATGATCGAACAGAAAGAGACATTAACGATTTAACGGTGTGCTCAAGGATTTTTATTCCGTTAAACTCTGACCTAGCTCAATTCAGCAAAATCGAGCAAAGTTAAGTATAATCAGCAAAACTGAGATTAAATTCATAAACAGTTGGCCTTATTGAAGACGGGGCATATTCCCCCTCGCACAAGGAGGCAAGTGGGAGGGCAAGTAATGGATCCCCACTTGCCTCCTTGTGAGAGGGGATCCGACCCGTCTTCATTGAAGACGAATAGTCCCGTCTTCAATGAGAATTTGTGATTCACAAAATGCTACCTACCCAATGAGGGACAATAATTGACGGTATCAAAGAGCTAGCTGCTAATGAACAAGAAACCATGGCCAAGTGCAAGCATGACAAAATGAGGCAAAGGGAGCACAGAGCATCTTCCATAATAAAAGCAATACCCGGTCATTCAATGTAAATCTACATGTTATGACAAAATAGCATCACATCATGACATGACATGCATAGTTTGCCAATATTGCCGAGAGTTTGTTTACTCCCACACGTCCATACACTACATCACAAATATTCCATAAAATACACAAATAATGTTGAATACCTATATTGCCAAGAGTCATATTCACTCTTCCAAGGGAGTTATTTTTTTGTTAAGTGTATGACCAAAATGATAACTAAATGAAAATAGACGAGCAAAGTAAGAATTGGACAATAACTACTACATTAACCCTAAAGTTCTAAGAGTTCTCGCAAATTGTGGGGTAAGGAAGTTGATCGAATATACACAATTATCAATATGGTACCTCTCAATTTTTTTTCTCTCCATACACTAATATTTTTGCATATTTTCTTTCTCCATTCATTAAAACATTACTTATATAAAAAAAGTACAACCATTAGATCGTCAGGAAATTTATTCCAGACCGTTTAGAAGAAATGATGGTCCATTTATTTGCAGGTAATGGAGAAGATCTTCACTACACAATCACACCCTTGTTTCAGTCTATGATAGATTGTTACCGAATGACCAAAAATGAAAATCGTCAAATCTTCTAACAGAAAAGAAAATATGAAAAAGATCAGCAAGTCTAATTGAAGACGAGTCTGGTTGCTTATTACAAAGAGACAAGTAGGAGGGCGAGTGAAACCCGCTTAGTTTTTCACTTGCCCTCCCACTTACCTTTTTGTGAGAGGCAACCTGACCAGTATTCATTGAAGACGGATATTCTTGTCATCAATAAGAATTTGTATAATGAAAAAAAAAAAGTAGAATAAGCAATGACTAAAAAAATAAAAATAAAAAGTGCATTCAAAGCCTCCTGCCCTTTACTGCCTTAAAGCCTGTGATATAAATACAAAAATCTAAACAGAGGTGTGGGGTTAAGGGGGAAAGAACAGAAACCAATAGACAGGGTCCATCAAAATTTAATTAGGAGGGAGAAGAAATAAGGGAAGACTAGTCCTTTTTCTTTTTGTTTGTTTATGATACATTTTTGGAGTTTTTCCCCACCTTTATTCATTTTTAGTTGCTGATTCTTTCTCAGTGTAATGGCATGTTTAGAGATGTACAATAACTCTACTTCTCCCTCTCAACCTCCTCCCATGAGCCCTAGAATCTCCTTCTCTAATGACTTTGTTGAATCTCAAAATTCACACCATTTGCTTAATACTTCAAGATCATTAGAAAGACCTCCACCTTCTTCAGATTTTGAGTTTTCTGTGTCAAATTACAGCATGCTACCAGCTGATGAGCTCTTCTTTAAAGGCAGACTTTTGCCCTTTAAAGATAACAACAATGGCAATAATGGGCAGGCTCAAAGGACTCTGAGAGACGAGCTCCTCGTCGACGATGAATCGGGTTTCTCCCTTAAACCCCCAAAGCCTTCTTCTTCAAATAGATGGAAGGGTTTTTTGGGTCTTAGAAAGTCCCATATTGGGTCCAAGAAATCTGAGAAAAGTAGCTCTTTTGATGATGGTAAAAGGTTTGCTTTTCCTCCCGGGAATGCAAATCTTACTCTATCTCCCCAGGTATTCCCCTTTCTATTAACTACCTCTTACAATCATATAAAGACCTTAAGTGTTGTTATTAGACACATAAAACCTATGCTACTCCGACTCTTCTTATTCTCTCGCATACGAGTGCATAGCTTAAAAGTTAAAACTACAGTACAACATATGGCAATGCAGCTATGGTAGACTATTTACATTCATTTGCCAACTGGCAGTGCTCACACTCGGACATGGGTACGACATTTAGATACCTAACTTGTAAGCCAAAATGTGTCTTCTTTTCATGAAAATAGCTGAATCTGTATCCAAGTGTCGCATTCTTCTAAACGAGTGTGAGTAACAAGTTATGGCAATGCAGCCATGGTAGACTATTTCAATTAATTTGCCAACTGATGTACAAATAAGTAGTTTAAATACAGAGTTAAAATTACTTTATTTTTTCTTATGATTTCAGGATACAGTAAGCAATGATGGTTCAAGTAGCACTGATATGGAGATGGGAGTATAGTTATTAGGAAAGATCAATTCATGTCAATAGAAGAAAGGTGAAGATTTGACTGTTTTGTCTCTTTGATTGTTTTTTTTTTTTTTTACCTTGGAAAATTTTGAAGGTCAAGATGGAATCTAGGGATGTCAGTAGATTGGTTTCTAATAGTTGGATTCTTCATCTTATCTTTTGAACTCTAGTGTTTAACTGGTCTAGGAAGTTTGTCGTTTCAGCTGTTTTGATGTACAAAGAGAAAACAATTATTTGATGGATTCCTCTCTAGTCTTACGAAGTATTTCAGATGATTAGCTCTGCTTTGGTTTTCCAGCTGGGGGCATGTAATGTACTTCATCTCTTTTTTCAATGCATTTCAAATCTGTAATAGAGCTGCTTACCTTGGTTCTTATGAATTTTTCTCCCATATTATGGCCCCAGAAAACTAATTTCTGCATTTCAGGATATCATTACACCCTATCCACATTAATTTTCAATTCTTAGCCCCCTCCCTTTGTCTGATAGTGGAATCATAATTAATTTGGGTGTACTGTTGAATGGTTGACACTTGACCTGGCAAACGGGTCAGTTGGGTTGGGTTTGGGTCGGGTCGGTTCAAGTTCGGTCATTTACGTGTTTGCATGAATTCGGGTAAGGTTATTATGGGTTCAGGTCATTTTCAAGTATATTATTATTATTATCTAATTTTATATGGATAATGGTCAATTTGCAACAATAAACATTCGGGTAGGTTCAGGTTACGGATCTAGGGTAATCGATGTCGGATGAGATATGAGTCAATTTTGCCAGGTCTAGTTGAGCCACATCCTGTTAGCAAAATTATACTAGTTCCTCCAACTTAAATTAAACATGCCACTTTCCTATATTTAGATAAATAAGATTAAACTTCCTATGCATTTTGGGACAACTAACTTACATGCAAAATGACTAACTTATTCATATAAGCCAACTTGTACACGGGGTTTATAACAAAGTCAAGTACCTTAGTAATTTTGCACCCACTCGTTTACTTTTACATTTGTTTATTGTAACGTTGTTTATCCTTGAGTAAAAATTAGAAGTTTAATCCATAGTAGAGGAAGTACTTCACCCGAAGTAAAGCATGCCAAAGGTGGTTCAGATTAGGGCCTAAACAAATACCTACTATTTTC
This sequence comes from Heliosperma pusillum, assembly GCA_022085475.1. Classification (NCBI taxonomy): domain Eukaryota; kingdom Viridiplantae; phylum Streptophyta; class Magnoliopsida; order Caryophyllales; family Caryophyllaceae; genus Heliosperma; species Heliosperma pusillum. Next base: position 133,189 of record JAIUZE010066235.1, read on the forward strand.
TATAAGCTCCTATATTGTATTTAAACTAAATATACAAATGCTTATTAAGGTTAGCCATACTTGTTCTTTTTTATACTTGTACTTTTTGTCACCTCATTGATGATTATAGAATACTCAATAATGAGGTGGTAAAAAAATTAGAAATATATGTTTCGTGTGAAAATAGTATGTAAACTTATTTTTTCCGAGCGAAGCTTTTAGAGATATAATAGACAAGAGTACGACTTATTGAATTGCTTCTACATGAATAGCCTTACTATAGTTGTCACATGTATCCTCGATAGGTTATCACCTGGCATCGTGATAGTACTTGATTTTAGTATTACATTTCATCATGCGTATTTTGGCTATGAGTTCTCTCATTAAACCGTCCACAACAATAATCCTCTTCATCTCATCATCGTTCTTATCCATCATTTTCTTCATACAACTCACATTTCGCTCATCATCAAACACGACAAAAAACTCTATGACAATAATGTTACTCTAATGATTTATTTTTTTTCTAGTCTTTGGTTTGATTTTTTACGAGTAACTTCAGTAAATGAACAAATATTAAATAGAATTAAGTAAGCCTCCTCTTTCCCCTCTCTCTTCTTTACTTGGTCATTGTACAATGTGGTTCAGAGAGCCAGATGAAGAGAGCAACTTAAGCGATTGGGGACCTTTTCATTGTTGCGGCCCTTGCGGGTGTGTATTTCTATGATTTGAATCTGGGATCCTAAGCCACATCGGTGTCATGGATGGTCTTATATATGAGGTCGCCTAAAAAGGCTGTACTGACTACTGAAATATGATGCTCCCGTCATTCATTCTCTATTAATCACTTGAAATTACATTCTCATGGATGTTTTGGCTAACAATTTAATGACCACTTAGGAACTGCTTACTTTCTATGGACTAACCATCTCGAACAAAGCCAGTACTAAACCTTTTAGCAAACAAATTCCGATCTTTTTTATGGTATCAAATTCCGATCTTTACGTCAACATTTGAGCTTATCTAAGTATACCATAAATTTCCGCAGTCCATTCATGATTTTAGTAAAGAGAATAAAAAAGGTGACATACAGCTCTATTAATCTCCGGGAAATTAAATTCTAAAACTGCAGTTTGAGTCTGTAAAATCTAAATTTTGCTTGAATACTTAAAAGTTGATCACTTTAAAGTAGTTTTACACACTCAAATTCACTAAACCAGCTCCAGTTGAAATTCAAAAGAGGGGAGATGGCCAAGATGGGGACGTATATGGGTTATGGACCCTATCTTGAATTGATGTACTTTGGAATTGGGAGGTAGGTGTAGCAAGTTTGGCAATTATTGAGCTGACTACTACAAATCTATGATGATTGAAAACCAGAAACTTCTATATGGTCAAGTAACAATATATGCACGCACGACCGCACGGCCACATAACAGGAAATACGGCGCCAAAGGAAGACACTGGGGACATCAGGCATGGGTATGAAACTAAAAAGCAAACAAAAGGGTGCACCTTAATAGAAGTTTTAAATAAAGGCAAGACGGAACACAAATCACTCTTTCTGAACATAGCAAAACAATGTATTTCACTTGTTATTACCTTTCTCCTAGAGTGGGAGCATGGGGAGGCGGCTATCTAGAGTTCTAGACACTACACCAGCAGCTTTCCCTAGAAAAGGACCAAATGTAACAACTTCCAACTTCCTCTCAACTGATCTTAAGGAAATTAGATATCTCGCTAACTGGATACCAAAAAAGCTATAAGGTTCTTATTTAAATCTTTCGTAAAACCTCAATGCAGTTTGTTTGGTTCCGAGTTTCAGGTTGGATGATTGTCCAGATCCATCAATAACCCAAGTCGTTGTAGTGAAGTGTCTTAAACTATTCAAAAACATACAATTGTATTTCTTTCATCTACTTATAAGCCTAAGCTACGTAGAAGCTAAAACACATTAGCATCGGCATTAAAAAATGTACAGTAGTCATTATTATTATTAAGCAAGATAAGAAAAGGCATAATCACTGCATATTCTTGGTAAACTAGTAGAGTACTTTCATTAGAGCACTGACCTGTTCTGGAACCACGGTTCATGTTTCTCAATCTTTGATTTAGTTTCCCGATATTATCAGCATGCTTTTGTAAAAATCTCATCAGCTTGAATAATTTCTAACGGAAACTCTTGATAATGATCGACATGAGGCAGTGATTTGTGGCTGGTATAACATTGACAGTAGCTCAACTTGATATGATGCAGAAGCTGGTGATCTTTCACAAACAACTCATTCATGCCAATAAGTCACCTAAGGTTGTATTTCTTATTAGTAAAAGCCATAAGCAGGAGACAATTCAAGAATTCGTTATATTTCCCACTCCTGAGTAATAGGGGGGTCTGACGAACATATAATTATTGGGATGCTACTGCCACCTTAGTCAAATTAGTATGATAGATATTGTCCTATTTAGGCCTATCCCGCAGGGATTTTTTTTTGGCTTCCTTCTGAAAAGGCCTCATACAAATGGAGTGGAAGGTCTGTTATAAACAAGGCACAACTCTTCTAATTTTCCTACGTGGGGCTTGGATCGCTATCCCAACAATAATAGTATCAGTTACTGATAAAAGAGAATAAGTAATATAGACAGTAACACACCACACCAGTATGTAAAGCTTACAATTTAAGTCCGATATACCCAAAGTCTTACCTTGAATTTGGTTGGAGTAACAAACACGATGGCATCAAGTTCAGACAATATTCCATCCTGACTCCTGAGAACCCTCTCCGAGTCTCCACCAACCATTGAATGTGGTCTTTCTTCTAGATATCTTGCCTTGTACGGCGTGCCATTTTCCTTTTCCAATACACCATGATTTCCGATTGAAGGGAAATGCATCCTGCAAAATAGCTGAGGAGCCTCCTGAGATTGCAAATGACCACCTTGTAAAATAGTGGCTATGACCTTCATAGATAAAAATAATAGCGAGAAACAGAGAATTGAGAAAAAGGGCCGTTGTATCATAAGGAGCTAATCATCCAGACAAATGGGGCAATAGAACTTCAACAACGTTTTTATTAAGCTTGGATGTTTAATTTGGCTTCTAGCTTAGAGTAAAAATCATCAGCTCGATTCACAGCTGATGGCTCAACTTTTTGTCTACAAAATTAAGATGTACTTGATGTTTAAAATAGATCATGAGATTGTAATAACAACTTTAGGTGTAGGAACCTTCTCTAAATCTTTGGCTTCCTATTGTTGATCATGTTACCTTATAAATTCCAATTCAACAAATCTACAAACCTTATTTGGATATGTTGCATCAAAAATAACTCCCGAATAAGTTAGAGATCTTAAATTGGTACAAGCCACAACTTTGTAGACTACATAAATCGAAACCAAATCCAACATAGCATCAATGGAAAATCTCGATGTGAAAGGGTTAATATTCCGTAACCGTATGTATTGCCACCTACATGACTTACTTTAGTACAACCTTCATTACGCAGCTATTGTTTGTATAGCATAGCAAGTGCAACTTCCAGAAATTAGTTTCAGTTATGAGTGGCTACTGGACAGCAAAATGCAACTTGAAGGCTCTATGTTCTATGGCTACATGGCTAGAAGCAATGTTGATGTTGGACTGGCACCAGAAGCAGTGCGGTCAAGGTCAAGCCCTCTACTTAGGGTAGAACACGACTGGCACACTCATTTTTTCTCGAGTATCCATATAGAATTCTCAATCGTTTGACATGAAAACAGAAAAAATCACACTTGGTACTAGATTTTAGGTTAGAAAAAAAAAAAGACAAAACGAGCCTACACGCTGACACATACTGATGTCAGATATATGACAGCTTGTAGTCGAATTTGAGCAAAATATAGAATCTAACATTTATTTGGATGGCACCGTGTGGAAGTGATCCGAGCTACGCCGCACCTCTGACCCTGAGACCCCAATCGGTGGTCCCCACTGCAAGAATATAACCCACAAAGCTAAGACACACATGAGGTTTCCAATTAGACTATTCTAAACTAGGTTCATGCACAATGAGGTGTAAAGGGTTAAAGGCCACTTAGTAAAAACATGCTACTGAAGTACTGATTACTGAAGTACATCTTCTAACAGAGTACTGACAATCCTATTCAAATTTTATTCACATTCCTCTATAATGACCAGTTCTTCACAAAAAAATTGGATACCACAAATACAGAAAATGCAGAGTGTCATGGAACATTATATTTGTGTATGTATATCCACCTCTCCGGTTTTTTTGAGTCTTTTCTTGCACTCTGATGCTTCTCGTATTTACCCTTTGATGAGTTAAACCATTACTCGCAAAATGTGCATCTAAATGTACCAAAAAAAAAAGTGCATCACTTATTCCAATTAAAATGGGTGGCCAAATAGACCCATTCTGAAAAAGAGTGAGTACCAACAATGCATTTGTAAACACTCTTGGAGTCTTGGTGTATTGTGAAACGGTTTCATAATATGTAATTGATTTTAGAGTACACTTTTTACTCAATGCAATACTTCTTTGCTAATATTTTCCATTTGTATACCCTTAATTAAAAAAATCTCTCAACTTAGTTCTCTCATTTCCGAATCATATAACTTCTCAATTTAATCAAAATTCTTCAATGATCAACAATAATCTAAACGTACAACATGTATCTGATTCGTAAATTACAATTTGTCGATAAAATTAACTTCCCGTACCTCACGCATTGTAGATTTATATCCTGGACACTCAAAGCAATTGATATTGCATTCGGGAAAAAAAAACTGTTTGTTTGAGCTTTTGACATGAGTTTTTGAATGTCGCGGCATGTTATTTTGATGATGAGAAATCAATAAATGTAGTAACAGAGTAAGGGCCATTGAGGTGACAATTATGCGAAAAAAATCGGATGTTTAGGTAAGACTAATGTGTAATTTGGTGGTGTAGAATTTTGGTTTAAATACACACGACAAACTATTTTGGAAACAAAAGATTGGGAAAAACATGGGTTCCTCACTTCCTTGAATCCTTTATCTATATAATCGTTTGAACGATCGACCTCTACTATACGTACAGTTCCATAAGCTGAGGGAAGGGGGGTTGATGGTGGCTGGTGGCCGGTGGCCGGTGGGTGTGCAGATAGAGTGGGGTTGGGTTGTTGTACTACGCACTACATACATGATTTCATGACCTCTTTTCTTTTCATTATGTAGTAGAAATGTACAAAGATAGAAGAGAGGAGTAAAAATGGGGAGGGTAAAATGGTCATAATTGTATTAGAAATTTAGAATGAGTAAAATGTGTACTGCGAAAATGAATACCCTATTAATATAGGGCTATTCTCGCCTCTGGCGAAAAGGTAGTTGATCTCACAGGCTCACAGCCACCTCCACTTTTTATCACTATTTAAAACGGTTGTGAGGCGTCACAAATGAGAATAAGGTCATTATTAGCCAAAACTTTCTCATAAGGTCACAAGCGGGCGCCTATGATAATTCTACCATGAGAAATCGTGTTTTAAACAATTCTATATCCTCACCTCGTTCCAAACCTGATAACTCGCTTGTCTACGAGCCACAAAATCGCGTTACACTTTAGAAACCAGCCCAATTCCACATTTCCGCCTATGAAAACCTGTCATTCCCCTCAATGACTCCATTACTCTGCTTCCAATTTCCGCCTCCGTAATTTCATTTCACAAATTCTAGGTTAATTACTTCCGTATGTAGCGTCACATACTTAACTCGGAAAATATCAGTCGTAGCAAAATTGTGATAAGTCATTCATAATTCACATTAGCAAGAGTAAAAACAAGCACTACAACCATAGTAATTTGGGAAAAACACAAGAAATTGCCGAGAATACAGAATTGGTATTAAAAAAAGAAATTAGGGGAAAAACCTGAATTGTTGGTGATATAATTGAATTTGTACAGCAGTTTTCTTCTTATCCTTGGTTTATTGCATCTTCACACTGCAAATTTTACAGTGTTGAATTGCGAGAATTACAGCGAGTGAAAGTGGATTTTGCGTACTCTACGCCTTAACGCCTCGTCGCCTACAATGTCAGGTTCAATGATGCCTGATGCCTCCAAATGGAGTTGATTTCATTGCTTCTCAAAATCGCTATTTGAGGATCATGTTTGTTCGGGTTTGGGTTTGGGTTCTGAAAGACTACAATCCCTTGAGTTGGGAGGTTGTATTCCATCTCTTAAATATACAAAGTATTACAAAGAACTAGACTAGGAGCTAATTACAATGCTACAACTTACAAGATTACAATTCACAATACTTCACTATTTACTAGTCTATACTACAAAGAACTATGCTAATTAAATAAGGATACATTTTACAATAATACAACTTACAAGGACATTCATAGAATGTAGACTAATACACCCCCTCAGTCGAAGCGGTAGTGGAGTGAACGCAAAGACTGGACCGAAAACGAGTGAAGAGGTTCTTGGGAAGGCCTTTTGTAAAAATATCCGCATATTGGTAGTCTGCGGGAACATGAAGAACTTTGACCAGACCGAGTCGGACTTTTTCACGGACAAAATGGATGTCGATCTCGATGTGTTTAGTCCGCTGGTGTTGAACGGGATTGCCGGAAAGGTAGACCGCAGAAATGTTGTCACAGTAAACGAGACTTGCACGCGAGATGGGAACGTGAAGTTCAAAAAGTAAATTGCGGAGCCAGCTTGTCTCGGCAACAGCATTGGCAACGCCCCTGTATTCGGCTTCCGCGCTTGATTTAGATATAGTGGGTTGGCGTTTGGAGGACCAAGACACTAAATTGTTACCAAGAAAAACACAATAGCCGGAAGTCGATCGGCGGGAGTCAGGACAACCCGCCCAGTCAGCATCAGAGTATGCCGTAATCTAATGAGAGACGGATTTTGAAATGGTGAGCCCGTGATCAAGAGTGCCTTCAATGTATCAAAGAATCCGTTTTAGAAATTGAAAGTGAGGCTCACGAGGGGCGTGCATAAACAAGCATACATGCTGAACAGCATAAGTTATGTCGAGTCTGGTAATGGTGAGATATTGTAAGGCACCAGCGAGGCTACGGTAGAGAGAGGGATCCTCGATAAGGGGACCGGCCGTGGAGGATAACTTGGCACCCGGTTCAACAGGGGTGCACACGGGATTACAGGAACTCATAGAAGTACGAGTAAGAATGTCACGAGCATATTGAGTTTGTAAGAGAGAGAGACCCGCAGTTGTGCGGTTTACCTGTATCCCGAGAAAATGATGAAGCTTGCCAAGGTCTGTCATAGCAAATTCGCTCAAGAGGGCACGAATAATCTGACGGAGAAGAGCAGTGCTGGAAGCAGTAATGATGATATCGTCGACATAGAGTAGCAAGTAAGTCATGTGAGTGCCGTCGCGATAGATAAACAGTGATTGATCACATGTACTGCTTCGAAAACCCCTTGATTGAATAAATGTTGCAAATCGTTGATACCAAGCACGAGGGGCTTGTTTGAGCCCATATAACGACTTGCGCAAGCGACACACATGATGAGGTGCCGAGGGGTTGACAAAACCGGGTGGTTGATGCATGTAGACTGTCTCAAGAAGGTCGCCATGGAGGAAAGCATTTTTGACATCCAATTGGTGAATTGGCCACGATCGAGAAGTAGCAAGACTGAGAGTTTGTAGCGCTGCAAAGACCCGTTAGAATGAAATTTATGACGAAATAACCAAAGACAACGTATGACGGGTGCATTGTGAGGACGAGGTACCAATTCCCATCTTTTATTCTCAATTAAAGCACGATACTCGTCGGTCATGGCATCATTCCAGTTAGGGTCCTGGAGGGCGAGTTTGGGTGATTTGGGAAGAGGGGAAATGGTATGTTTGGTTAAGGAAATGAGGGATTCTATTTGTCGTGGTTTGAAGATTCCGTTCATGGCGCGGGTTTGCATTGTGTGGTCACGGTTTTGTGGAGGTTGAGGAATAGAAGAGGTAGGTGGGGTGGTAGGTGGGGATTGTTCGGAGGAAGGTGTGGGGCCGAGAGGGGAAGGTGTGGCAGGTGGAGTGGATGGTGGGTTAGGTATACGTGGGGAATGGGGTGGTGATGGAGGTGGGTTTGTTTCGTTTGTAGTGATGGTGTCTAGGATAGCAGGGTTAAGGTGAGTGCTGGATGGGTCGAGAAAGGTGTAAGAGTCGTTGTTGGGTGAAGCCTCGGCAAACAGAAACACTGATTCGTCGAAAGTAACGTGACGGGAAATGATGAGCTTTCCACTAGCGAGGTCATAACACTTGTATCCTCGAAACTCGGGAGGATATCCAAGGAAGACACATTTGGTGGAGCGAGGAGCGAGTTTGTGAGGAGGTTTTGAGGAGAGGTTGGGATAACATACACACCCAAAGACACGGAGGTGAGAGTAAGACGGATTTTTTGTGAAAGAGAGCGGAAGATGGTGAGCGGAGATTAAGAAGTTTTGAAGGTAAAATGTTATGTAAGTGGACGGCCGTGTGTAGGGCATCGACCCAAAATTTTGACGGTGTGGAGGAGTGATGGAGTAAGGCAAGTATTATTTCATTTATGCGACGAATCATTCTTTCCGCCTTTCCATTTTGAGAAGAAGTTTGGGGGCACGAGAATCGAAAAACAAGGCCATTAGTGTCTGCAAAATTTCGAAATTCTTTGTTGTCAAATTCGCGGCCTAAATCACATTGAAAAGCTTTAATGGAAGATTGAAATTGAGTGGTGACATATTTACGGAAATTAAGTATTTTAGAGAAGGTGTCGGATTTAAATTTTAGAAGGTAGACCCACACAAATTGGGTAAAATTGTCGATTAGAATTAAATAATATTTGTAACCCGCATTGCTTGTGATGGGTGAGGTCCATAAATCACTGTGAATAATATCAAATGGAGCGAGAGTAAAAGAAGTAGAGTCATGAAAAGGCAAACGTTTATGCTTACTAATTTGACAAGAATGACACAAAGACGATTTTGATTTATTATGACACGAAATGCTAGACTCAGACTTAAGAAAATTTAAAATATTGGCACCCGGATGACCAAGACGGGAATGCCAGACATCACTAGACGAAACTAGAAGGTCAAGATTTGAAGGTGTTGAGGTTGACTCGGCTGACACGGGGTACAAGTCACCATCACTGTTGCTCCTCAGAATCAGTGTCCCAGTCGCTAAATCCTTCACAGAAAAACCACACGGATCAAATTCAACAGAGACTTTATTATCTTTAGTAAATTGACGAACGGAAATTAGATTTTTAATAATTTGGGGCGTGTACAAGACATTACGTAAGTGAAGGGTTTTATTTGAATTTGCAAGGGTAGTATGTCCAGACCCCTGGATTGGAATGCTAGCACCATTACCAACGAAAATATTGCGAATCGTACTAGAATGGAGAGGGGAACGGAGTATACCCGCATCTGCACTTAGGTGGGAGGAGGCACCGGTGTCCATGTAGAAGGGGCTTGGAGACGGTGGCTGGACCTGTAGGGCAGCAAAGGCATGTGTCAGGTCGGTGGGCTGAGGTGGAGGACCACCTTCGGTGGTGAGATGGGCCTGCCCGAAAGCAGGGGAAGGTTGTCGCGAGGAATGCACAGAACCAAACCGTGGGGCAGAGAATTGGCTGGGGTTTGGCCACGCAGGCCACGGGGTGGTCCACCCTAGGTAGGTGGGGTAAGGGCACGGTGGAGGAGTCCAGCCGGCCGGCCAGGAAGGCATAGGGCCCCACTGAGGAGGCGTTGAGGCTAGTTGTTGGTTCTTCTGGTGACGCGAGGAACCCCCCTGGCTGCCACCTTTGGATTGGCCGCGCTTGCCACCATGGTGGCGCTTGCTGGGGCGGTAGGAGGGAAGGGCAGGGTCCCCACTACGCAGGTCAGTGGCAGGGGCTGGTGGGGTGACCAAGATAGTGGCGTCTTCATGGCTAGCTTGGCGATGGTTCTCCAATTCGATCATGCTTCGCGCGGTCTCGAAATTTGGTAGAGTTTGGTTGATATACGTGGCGACGGTATCATATTCATTTGGCAGTCCGCGCACCATTTGAAGCACCAATCGTTGGTCGGTGATGGGAGCGTCAACGTCTTTTAATTGCCCGGACAATTCACGGAGACGTTGGCAATAAGCATCAAATGAAGAAAATTTTCCGAGTTTGAGATTGTTGAACTCGTTCTCAAGGCTTGCGGCACGAGCCCCTTTGTTGTTTAGAAATATATTTTTGACACGGTCCTAAGCCTCTTGGGCGGTGGAATCGGTCTCAAGAACACGAGGCAACAATTCATCGGACATTGTACCATAGATCCATTGAAGGACATGGGCATCAATTTCGTTCCATGCGTCATAAGTCGGGTCGTCTTTAGCGGGGCCGGGTGTGCCATCAATGTGATGCATCACCTTCTATCCCCGAGCATGAAGCGTGAAGAGGTTGACCCATGAGGCGTAGGAGACTTTAGTGCCGTCTAATACTCGGACTTTGTGTTGAATATTTGTGACGGTGTAAACGGGGTGAAGGGATGGTTTGTTATGGCTTGCTCGGTATTGACCATCTTAGCGTGAGGCTAGGCCAAGACACGAAGTGCACGGTTTTTACCTTGGGTAAAAACAATTGGATCGAGTTCCTTTTGATACCATGAAAGACTACAATCCCTTGAGTTGGGAGGTTGTATTCCATCTCTTAAATATACAAAGTATTACAAAGAACTAGACTAGGAGCTAATTACAATGCTACAACTTACAAGATTACAATTCACAATACTTCACTAGCTATTTACTAGTCTAGACTACAAAGAACTATGCTAATTAAATGAGGATACATTTTACAATAATACAACTTACAAAGACATTCATAGAATGTAGACTAATAGGTTCTTCAGGTTTGGTTTGGTAATTTTCACGTGGGTTGCTTTCAAGTTATTTGAGGATGATAACTAACTGTTCTTATAATAAACATTTGGGCAGTTTAAAATAGTTCTGGTCAATTCGAGTTTTGAGTCAAATTCGAGTACTCAATTTGGGTTCAGATCGGGCCAGTTTTAACAGATCTAGGAGCTAGCATGCCCAACGTCTAGCGATATCTAATATTAGAATGGATTAAGACTTATAAGGGTCGATACTGCAACTACTGTAAATATTGGAAAATATATTGTTGCACACTTGCAATACTTATCTGGTGTTGAATACTTCAATTGGAGGTTCAAAGGGTTATCCCGTCAATATGTTACTCATAAGTTTGTCACCAAAAAAATAAGTTTGTTGTAAGGACGAGTATACCCTTTTTTTTTTTAGTGTTTCAATCAATGGTTTACACTTATTTTAGAAATGTATACTCTATACTATATTTAAACTAATTATCCTCCTTTTACCTTGATTTTGTGTAAAAAGCATATGTAAACAATTTAATAAATAGTAGGGAGTACATAGTTATTTTTACATTTGCTTTTCATTCTACAACTAATGGGTTGATGTTGAATGAAGTATTAAAAAATTAAAACCATCAATAAAAATATGCCTAAAAATTTTTACTCCCTTTAACATTACGTTACCATCAAAGCTAGGTGTTACGTTACAAATTACCCATTACATTGTATCGTATTGTATTGGTCTAGAAAGTTAGTAAGTTACCATCAAAGATAGGTGTTACTAAATGATACAAATTTTATTTGGCATGGGTATTACATCACATCGCATCGTTGGTTTAGAAAATAAGCTCTTCATCTGCCATGGTAACTTGGAAAGTCTTTAGAAGACGAGTTTTAATTTGTCCTTTAAATTTTAACTTTAGAAAGAGAGTGAATGTGAATTGTCTTACGGAAATTAAATTTTTGATTATTTGTGGGGTATAGAGGACATTTTTAAGAGATAAAGGTCGGGTTTGGGTAGTGATAGTCGTATGCCCGGATCCGTGAACCGGAATAGTTTTACCATTACCAACATAAATAGACCGAATATTGCTCTTATTAAATGGAGGAGAAACCATACCTGACTCGGACGTCAAATGACAAGACGCGCCAGTATCCATGTAGAAATTGCAATCCTCGGGTTGATACATGGTCATAGCCTGAAATGCTTGTCCCAACTGAGACGGCTCGAGGCCATCGGTGCTATGAGCCACAAATACCTGTCCGGCTGGTGGAAGAGGAGTGGTGAACCGCGTTGAACCGGAAGGTGCAGCACGTGGCTGCTGCTGCGGCTGCCAAGGAGACGTCCACCCCTGTTGCGAGGGGTATGGACACGGAGGAAAGGCCCACTGAGCAGGGTATGGGTTCGGCCAAAACTGAGCAGGAGTGGCGACCCAGGTCTGTGTCACTGGTGGTTTACCACCGCCTGAATTGCTACCACCCCCACGCGGCGGCCAATTTTGCTTGCCCTTGCCCTTATGTCCCTGCTTGTTCTTATTCCAATTTCCACCACTATTGGAGCGATTTGAATTGAAAGATTGAGAGCCGTCGGAATTACCTGAAGACGATCCGTGAGAGGTAACAGGAGCAGCAAGTGTCGTGGCACTCTCGGTTTCTGGTCGAGACGATGTTCGTTGTTCCTCTAATTGGAGCATGCTTCGGGCATTTTCGAACGTCGGCATGGTATGATTGATGTATGCACCAACAGTATCGTACTCAGATGGAAGACCGCGAACTAATTGAATGACTAACCTTTGATCGTTTACAGGGCTACCAACATCAGTGAGTTGGGCTGCCAAGTCTTTCAATTTCTGGCAGTATTCATCCAATGAGGCCGTCTTCTTGAGTGACAGGTTCGTAAATTCACCCTCCAACGCTGCGGCACGAGCCCCCTTATTATTGTGAAAATGATTTTTGAGACGTGTCCAAGCCTCGTGGGCTGTGGATTCGCTTTCGAGAACCTGAATGAGTAAGTCATCGGATATAGACCCATAAATCCATTGAAGCACGTGTCGTCAATTTCACACCATTCGGAATACGCCGGATCATATTTTGTAGGAGGATGGGTACCATCAATGTGATGGGATACCTTATAGCCTTTGACATGGAGGAGAAACAATTTAACCTAAGAGGAGTAAGTAATTTTACACCATCAAGCATACGAACTTTTTGGAGTATGTTAGTGACGGAGTAAACAGGGTGGATTCCGGGCTTGCCGGATCCAGAAGAGCCATCGTCGTCCTTCGTCATTGGCCGTGGCTGAGGGAGATGACGAGGAGCAGGAGGCAGATCAAGGGAGGGAGTTTGTATTTTTTTTTTTTTTTTTTGTGAGGAAACCCTAATCTCTTGATACCATGTAAATAACTGAATCCCTAATTAGGGTATTTCATTGATACGATATATATAGTGTGAGTACAAGTGTGAACGGGATACAAGATATACGATATACTAGCCTAGAATACAGGAAGATAATATCGACATATTTACTAACTAATATTTACTGACTAATACTATTATGTTACAACTTAAAACGAGTTGCCGTTGTTAAAGCCAATTCATTATTACGTTAGAAACTTTTTGTCTTTGTGTCTACAACGGTTGAAGATTACCACATGGCGGTACTTAAGTTCGATATGTATGTCATTCCCACATAATAAGATCACGTGTACAGATATAATAGACTTGTAAAAATACTCTCAACCTGAAAAATCGATCGTAAACATCCATATTGATAATCAATCTAACACCCGATATGAATAACTTCAATAGTACCCAAACCCCGGCTAAATCCAAATCGAACCAAAACTGAACCGAATGATACCCGAACCTGTATATATCTGAACCAATAAGAGTTGATCCGTCATACCAAAATTATAAATATTTATTTTCTCGTAAAAAAACTCATACTTTAGGTGTTTTTTCATTAATTCTTTATGTATTAATGATATTATCAAATATTATATTCAAATGAAAAAGTATAATATACATTTTTTTTTACCTTGAACTCGAAACATTATGACCCGAAACTCACACGAACTGATATAGATCCGACCCGAACCGCACCCAACTCAATATAGTAGCACAAATCGATTAAAGTAGCTAGCAGATTGAACCGATCAAAATCGAACCGAAACTAAGGTCAAAGCAATTAAAATCAAAATAATCAAACTCGATCCAAAATTGAACCGATTAATCTGTTTGGCAGGCCTACCTTCTATGACTATGAATGTATGATGATTTTGGACAAATTTCATTTCATCGTGACAGCGTTAACTTAAAACTTTCTTAGTTTCTTATAGTGTGTGTTAGTATTATTATTATAAGCTTCGAGTTTTGCTTTTCAATATCACCTTATGATATGATTTCATGTTAGTAGTCGAAAATGTCAAGATCCCCTCATATATACCACAAGCCCAATTTTTATGTCACACTCGTTATCTATTTGTTGATGTCGTCTATATTATCGTGCCTTTACGATGGCAGATCCGACTAAGATATTTTTTTTTTTTTTTGGCAACAGTAAAAGATAGTCTACATAGTCATGACCTTTTTAGCAAGGCCGTGAGCGACTTTATTTAGGGAGCGGGGAATAGACCTGGCAAAAGCAACCCGACCCGATTGACCCGACCCGAATGACCCGACCCGTGACCCGAAATTAACCCGAACTACAACATCCGAATGTGACCCGAAACCCGATTGGACCCGACCCGACCCGAACATGACCCGATCTTTCTTGACCCGTAACTGACCCGACCTGAAAATAACCCGATTCAAAATCACTCAACCCGAAAATGACCCGACAAAACATAGCTTTAATTGAACCAAAAAGACATAAAATGGCCCTTTGTATCTTATTCTTTGACCCGAAAATGACCTGACCCGAAATAACCTGACCCGGTTGACCCAAAACGGACCCGACAACAAACCCGAAACCCGAAATAACCCGAAATAACCCGACCCGACCCGACCCGACCCGAATTAACCCGAAATAACCCGAAATCAACGATAGACCCGAACTGATCCGACCCGAACTGGCTCGACCCGAACCCGATCCGATTGACCCGTTTGCCAGGTCTAGCGGGGAATGTAACTAAAGTATAAACAATGAAATGATAAGCTTATTTGACGGATGTCTTCTAAGATATTGTGACGCACCACTTTTGTATTTGCTCTACAAAAGCACGTTTATAAAGTTCCTAACAATTTTAATTTGATTTCAACATTTTATCAACTAAAAGAGTTGGTTTTGCTTCAGACGTATCATTTTGGTCTGAAGCAATATGACGGGATTTTATAACCACTTTACAGTTAAATGTAACCACTATTGAAAATAAGTAGATATAAGCTATGGTTACATTTTATCAAAAAATGATAATATAATCTCGTCTTGTTTTTCAGAGGAAAATAATCCATCTGAAATAAAAATTTGCAAACTAGTCAAGTTATTTATAGTGATTCACAAATTCTCATTTGTAACGGACACTATCCGTCGCAAGCTTAAGACGGATACCATATTCTCTCACAAAATACCCATCAAGGGTGAGTGGAGAAGCACATGGGGGGTGCCCACCTTGTCCCCTCTACCCATTTCCTCTCACAAAATACCCGTCGCAAGGTCCGATCCGTCGCAAGCAAGAACTACTGTTATAGTGAATGTCAATGTTTTGGTGAATCCGAACGGAATTTCATGGCGCATCGCATGTGTTCCTTCCTCTTTCCTTACCACAGCTTTTGCAGAATTTTACGTGCCACTAACTGTAATGATGACAACGTTAATTATCAACATTTAAGATACTTACGACGCTCGAGTGAGCTTCACCCCTCCCTCTTTTCTCAATGATTGTACTTTTAAAGTCCCGATCCTTTATTTATCTCTGCTGTTTTGGTACAAAAATCAAGGAAAAGGAACGGAGTGATTTGATAAGTGGACAATAGTACATTAAATAAGTAAACTACACATAAACAACATTCAAATACTTTCTCCATTCAACTCCACTCTAGCACATTTTTTTTTGTACACTATTCACAAGCGATCATATAATTGCAATTTTCTCTCAAAATATAAGTAAAAAATATATTCATGTGTGATCTTGTTTGATTCGTCTTTACGAGTACATTATTAATAATTAACTTTTATAATTTTTGCAAACACGTAGCTAACGATATTTACCGTGTAAAACACGTCTCGGTAAATGTGAATTTTTTTTTTGTAGAGTGGAGTTGAATGGAGGAAGTATAAAAGTTAAACAAATGAATGAGACCCTAACAAATTAAAAAGGTAAATAAATGACACGGCGAGGGTAAATTGTCTCAATTATTTGTTTGTCTTTAATTACATTTTCAAACAAATAATATACTCGATAAATGACAAACAAATAAATGAGTCAGACTAAGGGGTCGTTTGGTTCAAGAACTTGGAATGGAATGAATTGGAATATGAATCCATAGGGGCATGGGGTTGCAAATCCATTCCCATGTAAATATGTTTGGTTCATCTTAAATTTGTAGAAGTATGAATGAAGTTTGATACCAAGGTGGGAAGATGGGTATGAGATTCCAAGGGGTTAGAATGGAGTTAGATTCCAACAAAACATTGGAATGGAGGAAATCCATTCCAATCCATTCCAACCAAACACCCCCTAAGTATCAAATAAATCCCACTCAAACAACATTTTTTCCAATTCATTAATTGTAAATTTAAATTTAAAGACTTAAAACATGTAAGCAAGACATACTTAAAACATAAAAAAAATCGCTCTAATCCTAACAAACCTGCAAAAGCATTCTAGTTTTTTTCCTTAGACAAAATAGATCTAGTGCAAAAGTCAACATTTATTTCATGCACGCATTTGCAAAAAATTTCTCCCTTAATATAATTCAGTACACAAAAACGATGAAAAATGTCGGTTACTAAAAAAAGTTGGAGCATTTGCATACTGTTGTGCACTCTTTTTCCAACTTTCATCTTATCTTGCTTAACTTAAAAGAGAGGAAAAGAGGACCTTTTTACTTATGAATTCTTCTTTATGATGAATATACACATATACTAGACGTATTTTTAGCGCACTTCTTTCCTGAAATTCACTTTTTAATTGATTGTTCCACTTTAGTCTCCTCATCTCTTGATTCACTTTCCCCCATCACATCTTTGAGAAATCAAGTCTTTATTTCAATTTTTCTAATCACCCTTTTCTTTTGAAAAAGTAAGAGTACTTCACTTGACTCAATTATGATTGCATACCGACAATACAGTAGTACAAGGGCAGAATTGAATCATTCGGAAAATTTTAGGATGGCGAATTGATAATAATAATACAAAACGTTATGAAAAAAATCGAGAATGTTAACAAGGAATTTCAAAATTCTCATTAAGTGAGAAGCGATCACCCCCAACGGGAGCCCATTAGTTCTGCCACCGGATTACAAGAGTAGTACAACAACACAAATATAGCATGGCTCTAGCGTCTTTGGTCTAACTTTTAAATCAACCGTTACTATACCATGAATCAGTAATCAACAATTGCAACTTCAATTTATTAGACAATTAAAAACATTTTAACATTGGTACGAGTATTTTTCTAAAGTTCAACCGACAAAGAAAACAATTACTCCGTATCGGTGTATCTGAATGATTTCGTGTTGTTCCGTTAATAAACACAAGAGTTATTTTTACAATATAAGTGAGAATTGCGTCCTAAAAAAAAGAAAGAAAAAGTAATTTTGTATTGTTTAGTATACTTGTACAGTTGTACAAGTCTAGTATGTACTCATGAGAAACCTAAATCACATGGAATATGATCAGAATCTTAATCATGACCACGTTTTTTGTTACGTACCGCGCAAGGCGGACATGATCCAATGTGATCACTTTTTTGCATTTTTACTGTACCTTCCTATTTTACTTTTACTAGGAGTATCATGCATTTGGTACAATTGTACTCTCTTTAAACTATACTACTATCACAATTTTACTACTACTACTACTAATACCTGTAATTTTGTACCACATTCCAGATTTGCAGTTACTTCATTCCCTAAAATAAATTCCCCCCAAAGCTGGTATATACAGATTACAAACCATAAAGTAACCTCTAGCCAATCTTCATTGATCTATTAAGCTCAACTAGTACAATAATAACAACATTAGAGCCTTAACCCCAAAATGAATGGATCAACTGACATGAATCATCCTTTAAAACCATCCACATGGGCATGGGTGATCACACAAGGGATTTGAAGAGGTCTTACTCGGTCAAATACAAATCAATAACATTGCAACCTAAATACAACATATTTCAAAGCATTGAGAACAAGAGGTAGCTCAAGTGGTAAGAGCACTCTTACTCCAACCTTGAAGTTGGGGGTTCGATTCTCACCCGCGACATTGTGCGCTCATTTGAACCAAAAAAAAAAAAACATATTTCAAAGCATTGAATTTGGGGTGGGGGGTATGACTCGGACAAATTTGGACAAATCTAATAAATTTATTTATATACGTATATGCACAATCGGGATTTTTAACTTTGACTAATACGAGCGGAAAAATACGAGCGGAAAAATACCAAATTTAGAAAGGTTCTACGGTTCTACCCATAAAATTGTCTTCGGGTACTTAAAAGGAGATTAGCCGATTGCACCTACATTTGATGCTATACCTGGTCAATCTCACAAAAATACACACCAAAAAGTTGTTGAGCACACCCTTTCAACCCAAAAATTCATAACCATATTGCCAATCTACCATTGCATGATTGCAACTTTCCCTATATAGTCCCCTCTTGTTTGATCTTTTGCAACTAAAAAAAAAGAAAAAAAAACTTTATCTTTTATGATACAAAATTAGAAAAAGTAAAGTAGATAAATACTCCTACACAAATTATCATTTCAGAATGTGCTTATGACGGGTCAAATACATACCAAATAACCTTATTTTAGTTATTTGTTGCCCATAATATATTAAAAAATTTGTCTTTATTACCACCACTTGGTAGCATTTGACTCATCTTAAACTTTAGACATATAGTACCGTCGTAAGCCAAACTTGTTCTTACTCAAATTATGTATATATGCATAATTGAGAAGAAAGCAAGTACGAGTTTGTGATGATTGTATGAGTAGAATATACCCAAGCATCAGAAATGAATGAGATGTTTAATGGAGAGTACATCCCAGAATATGTTACTCCACATTTCTCACTCATTCACTCTGCACATGGTGGACGCGTTTTAAATATAACGGAAATGCGTGTCCATTTCTGCACAACTAACTGTCACACACACACATACAATTTCACAAACACCACTAAATTTGGAGTGTGGAATTGTGGACACACTCCGAATTCATTCACCTAATTTCCTCAATAATAACCATAACAGCAACTTTTATTGAAGACGGTTATAACCCGTCTTTCATGAGAATTTGTGTAAAAATAATAATGATATAAATCAAAGCAGGACAGAACAAACCAACATTAATTTCTTTCATAGATATAAAGGGAGACCAACAATGTACAACCCCTATTTACCCTTTTACTACTACTACTCGATTGCGTACTTAATTACTGTACTAATTACTCAACCACAACGATAAACTATGGAGTCAAACAATTATTATTATTATCAGTACTAATTTTATTTAAACTTACCCTTGACGATTGACAATTAACCTATGAATCCCATCTCATAATCGTGTAACAACCCTTTGATTTTACGGCGTTATTTGAACCCACTCGAATCGACCTTCTAACGGCACGTCCTTAACTACGTTGAAATTGTACCTGAAAACAACACCAAAACAACACAATTTAATTTCCGTCTCATATTTTCCGTCACTTAAACGAAAAAATAATTAATTAAAATCCTAAAAATATTATAATTATTTGAATCATACTTGTCAGAAAAGCGTTTTTGGAGATCTTTTTCAGCAGAAGAGAAAAACTCGTCGATTTCAGACTGCAACGGCATCATCAATCGATTAATCTGGACCCTTGATTTCCTTTCCGAATGATCTAAACCCTCTATTTCTGCTTCTTCAATCTTCTTCATCTCAATACTCCTACAATTTTCCGAGATAATCAAATCACATTAATATATTGATATCAATATTAAATTAGAAAAATGCAGAGAGGCTAATTAGTTATTTAATTTAATAATAATTAATTTTAAAGACGTTTCGAGATTACTTAATACGGTTTGAATTTCGAAAATCCGGTTCACTATCTCCAATTAAATTGCCGAATTGAATAAAAACGGTGAATTAATTATATTAGCATTAAGATTTAACATTAAACAATAGTACAGTAATTTTTTCTCTAAAATTACCTGGCTGTTAAATCACAGTGAGTAAATTTGGACGACGCTTCACTTTTACTGTCAACCTGCTGAAATTCAAACGATAATAATATAAAAAGGAAAAGGAAAAAAAACAGTGTTTGTTGTAGCGAAATACAACGACATTCATTAATGGAGATGAAGACAACGCAACAATAACAGAAAAAAATATATAAAAAAAATAATCAGAAATTCGTTAAAATAAATAAATTTCATAACAATTTACCTGATGCTTTTCAGAAATATTGCTTGAAGAACATGAAACTGGTGAAAATTCCGAATTACTGGTAATTACAGTAACTTGACTTTCAGTAATCGGAGAAGTTGGATTGATAGTGTCGTCAAACGACGTCGTTTCAGTCCGACAGCTTTGAAAAGTACTAAGAGGTTGACGACGACTTCTGAGATCGTAGACATTATAAGACGACGTCGTTGAAGCCACTGTAATTTTCATTCTTTTCGCCATAGCTCGAGTTCGAATCTTCATATCAACAACTTTTTTATTTTCTCCGCATTTTCTCACATACCTTCCCATCATAGTAATAATCAATATAATAATTACTGAAGGAAAATTGAAGGATAATTTTGGAAGAATGATTGAAATAATTGTTGAGAATTAGAGAGGAGAGAGAAAAAGTGGGATTCCGTATCAACGGTGAAGAAGAGGGAAGTAGTAAAGAAAGATAATAAAGATAGAAATGTGTGGTCCAAACGGCGTTACAGTAACGGGGGTGGGATAATTTCTGACGGCGCCGTTATCTGGTAGGATATGCTATACACTGTCGTCTTATGTGTGGGGTTAAGTTTTTCTTATTTGAGGAAACAATAGGTTAATCAACTCTTTAGCTAATAGGATTACGAAACGTGTGATGTTAATTTGTGAAACTCGATTTATTTTAGATTAGATTAGATGTGCGTGATGAGGTTAGAACCGGCGAACCAGTCAATCGGGTCGTGTTTGTCGGGTCTCACATTAATTTCGGGTTAATTTGGATTGCGCTGAATTAATTCGTGTATTGGGTTTGTTGGTCATATCTGTTTTGGGTTAACCGGGTTGGGTTATTTCGATTCGGGTCAATGAATAAAAGAGAAAAACCATTTCAAGTCTTTTCGGTTCAATTAGAATTATGTTTTGTCGTGTCATTTTCGGGTTGTGTGGTTTCGTTTGGTCATTTTCGGGCCGAGTCAGTTACGGGTCAATTTCGGGTATGATCAAATGGGGTTTCAAGTAGACCTCGCAAATTAACGGGTCAATCATATCGGGTTCGGGTCGGGCCACTTGGGTCGGGCCATTTGGGTCTATCATATTATCGGGTTAGTTTGGGTCGGGTCGGGTTGTTTCGGGTTTCAGGTGTTTTTTAGGTAAGCTGATCGTGTCAGTTTCGGGTCAACGGGTCGGGTTATTTTGGGTCCGGGTCATTTTCAGGTCAACGATTAAGAAACAAAAGTGCATTCAGTCATTTCAAGTCTTTTTTGTTCAATTAGAGTTATATTTTTTCAGACCATTTTCTGGTTAGTAGTTTCAGATCGAGTCATTTCAAGTCGTCGGGTCAGTTTCGGGCCGACGCACTTAGGATCAAGTTCGGGTCGGGTCGGGTTAATTTGGGTTTTGGGTTATATTCGGTTTTGCAACTCGGGTTAGTTTCGGGTCGGGTCATTCGGGTCAGGTTGCTTTTGTCAGGTCTAGTTTCAGGTCACATCTGGGCTTTATATTTCAGGTTAATTTCGGGCCAGCTTTTTCAAGATCGGGTTGTTTTTGCTAGGTCTAATGAGAATCATGTGATGATGGTTGTGTTGGTTCAGTAAGTCTTGATTAAGACGAATTATCCGTCTAAAATCTTAAGACGGATCAAATATTACCTCACGGGGCTAGTAGGGACAAAAATATTAACATTATCTATGCAACTTGACGAGTGATATAGTATGTATTAGACCTGTCTGAAACTAAAAACGAATACTTTTCGTCTGAAATGACAGTTTGAGTTGTTGAGTAAACTACTCCCTCTATTCAGTCCAAATAACTCTTTTGCCTTTTGCACACTTGTCAATACAAAAATTTGAATCGTTACTAATTTTCAGTTTTTGTAGTATAAAAAATATTAAAGTTTGATTATTTTATTGCACTTTTAAAAGTTAATCAAACAATATCTTGATTCTCGCATAACTATATTTTGAATAATTCTTGTTTCCTCCGAGAGAACCGTCCTCCTTACAGAAAAAGTAGGAGCACCCAAAAAAAGGTTTGATTATCTTATTGCACTTTAAAAGGTGTATTTGACGACCCTGATAATGTCTTAAGGTGTAAGGAGTATGGTCCTTTCGGAGGACAGACACATTTTTTCTATTTTTTTTCCTTATATATTGAAAGTAATTTTGAATATTCTCTTCATTCATGAATAATGTAAAAATAACAAAAACAAATGAGTTGTTTGAATATGAATGAAGAGAGTAGTTTCAATCCCATGAAAATCACGAGGCTATTCTTAGATAAGGGAATGTAAAATTAAAATTAAAATGCGCAGAAAATTATTGTTTAAAACTCCCTGTATATCTTATTGATGCTCTCACTTTATTGAATAATCCTCACATATAATCAAGAAGTGTGAAGATCATTAAAAAAACGAAGGGAGTAATACTTTATATTGGACCTAAAACAATTTGTATAAGGAAGCTATCAACAATATCAATAATGGAAAAGTAATTACAAACTATTCGTACATTATACTAAGTATAGATCCCGTTAAAAGTTCTTGTTTCATAATATTTTATTTTTAGACGGTTTTGTTAGAGATTTTTTTAATTAAATTGTTCAACTTAACTCTTTTTAAATTGAATATAAATTCACTATTAATAATGTTTCACATTAAGAGGTATATATAGAAGGCTGAACATTTTTACCTTGAAGAAGATTGTCGGTTTAATGAATCTATATATACTAACTCAACTTTGGTTTAGAAAATAATGTTAATCCGTATTTAACAGAGTGAAGGCATAAACGTAAACTAATCTTTTTTATATTTACTAGTTTTAAACCCGTCCAAAAATGCACGGGTATGCACGGGTCTAGATTTGAAAAATATAATATTCTAATCATAGCCCCCATCAATGTTTTTCAAAAAAAAAAACATTATTAAAATATTTACTATGCTGTTTGATCAACTCAATAACGCCTCAACGTTAATTGTATACAGAGTAAAATATACATAGTACTCCATACAATAGCGTAAAATATACCTAATTTGATTTCATAGATATGTTATATAGTTTATACTTTACGGGTTATGAAAATTGTGAAGTGTTATAATGGGACACACTCTTGTGCTCATCAACGATTTGCTTACCTATTTCCTTTTAAGTATTCCTCTCATTTGTATACATTTTTCTTTTCGAAATACTTTAAGTGAGTAATTTATCACTAATAGTTATTTTGGTCCACATATCATCCAATATTCCTCCTTGATACTGTAATGTATATAAATAAAGATAAACAAATTCCGAATACATAGGGAGTATATACAATATGTCACTTGTGAGAGCATATACATTATGGCACTTACACTCTTCCACGTATTAAATCATATATATGTCTTCAGATTAATAACAATTAAAGAAGAAAGCATCCAACGTGTGCATATGAGATAAATCTTTTACTTTTTTGTGTGTGTTCTGTTTTGTTTTATTTATCTCATATGAACATATTTGACTTTTTTTAAATTAAGACGAATATAGCCGAATTTAACCAATATAATCTTAAAATAAATATTATGCTTATAATGAAATGCACAAATTCTCATTTTCGTCAAAAATAGAATTACTGTTGATTATAATTAATAACAAAAAAATAAAAATATTATTTCATTTGGATTCATTTATTTTCAATTTTTATACATGTCAAAATTCAAATGTTTAAAATCAGCGAAAATAGTTCATTATTTTAAAAATATGGCTAGTGCATATAGATTATAGATACACTTTTTACTTCTATTGATTTTAAAACTTTATTGAAAAAATGAAAAGAAGTTGAATCGGAAAAAGCAAATGAGAATCATAATAAAGTTTATCAAATATGGATTGGTATTTTTTAATTAGTTTGTATGAAGTAATTCTTTTATCTGTTTTTTTATGTATTTATTTTTAGCATAAGATTGTAGGAATAAATATGTAAATTAACTTTTTTTTTTTTACCATAAGCCTATATCATATGATTTAATTTTTATTAGATTGTATGGAATATAATAGTTTGTGATTTGTAATTTTTTTGCGGATGTCCATACTATAAGGTAAGATTTTAGTTAATAAAATTATGGAATTAAATTATGTAATCTCTACTTATTAAAACAACAATCACATAGCTGATGTGTCAGCCTATCGTTGAAAGTCAATAAGTCAAAACTTCTTTTTTGTTTTCCTTATATTTAGGACCCATTTAATTATTTGAAGGAATTAATTGCAAACAACTTGATATGAGAATTCTCTAAATTGTTCAATTTTAGAATTACCAAATTGTTTAGTTAAAACCTTGAATAAAATACAAATATCAAACATAGAAATTTACACAACAGTATATAAAATAATTGAACTGGTCCCCATTAATTAAATAATTGCGCGAAGTTTGTTTGTATTGTTCGTAACTGATTTTCAATACTAAATAAGTAAAATATTAAAAAATATATGAAATGTTTAGTTTTATAGAAAACGTAATACTAGAAATATTTCAAAGTGCAATAATAATATTACAGCCATATATGGCAAACTTATTAAAAAATAAATTTAGTTATATAATAACAACGTTCTAGCTACAGTAAAAGTAAACAACAGAATAATAATTAACCCACTTATAAATTTAGTTTATATGATTAAGAGTTCTGATTTAAAATCAGTGATGGAGTAAATTTTGAATAACATATCAAAATTAATTCCGGAAAATTACTTAATCGAAATTTAAAAAACAATGCCAAAAGTTATAGAATTTGACATGCAAATATAAAATTAAAAAGACTTTGATTTGTTAAATGATGACAAAAATTGAGGAAATAAAATTAAAGCTAAAATATGAAGTCAATAATTAAACTAAAAAAATATTTGATAATAATAAACGTACCAAATAGTCAAATACTGTCAAACCACTAAAATATGAAGGCAATATATTATCAAATAAGTCAAATTTAAAGTGTGATTAAGAGCCTTTTATTATGGATATATGAGAAAGAGATAACTTGGAAGTAAGAGAGATGGGTATGTAGTTATACGACGGAAGTGCAGATCATCAAGAAAAATGAGAGACATTAATTCATTTAGGGTAGTGTTTGCCAATTTGTCAAGTGGTATGCTAATATCAAGGACCATGGACTCATGGTGGATATTGTGGACTTACGAAGGGATCAATATGGGTCATATTGCAGTAAGTGGATTGTACATCTGATGTACTACCACAGATAATGTAGTTTTTGAGCTTTACAATAAAGTTCTTGAGTGTAGTATTAAAAATTATGAATTTTAATATAAAATTTTTGAATTCATTAATTTGAACATTAAACTCAAAAAAATTACAATAAAACTCAAAATATATCACATATAAGATTTAAAATATAATTTATAAATTTTAAAAAGCTCGAAAAAAATGCATAAAAACTCAAATTCATACTAGTATGAGGTAGTACATCCTGTTGGAATATAAAACCCACATGTGAGTTGTCCCACATTGTTGGAGAAAGAGAGATTGTACCACTTTATAACCAAGGGGGTTACTCCTCCTATAGCCAATTGGTTTTAGGATGGAACCTCCCTTGTATTGTAAAGTGGACCGTCTCTCATCCGTTTGGGTGTGGCCCGACCCGTTTGCATGTTCTAACATGGTATCAGAGCCCAAGGTTTCGTCCTGGGTTTTGAATTTAAACTGGGCCCAAATTATGCCACCGGTGGAGGGCCTCTTTGAGGATTCGTTAATTCCCACACCGGTGCGCTCCCATGGTTTCGCCCTGGGTTTCGATGGGACCTCACATGTGAGGGGGCGTGTTGGAATATAAAACTCACATGTGAGTTGTCCCACATTGTTGGAGAAAGAGAGATTGTACCACTTTATAACCAAGGGGGTTACTCCTCCTATTGCCAATTGGTTTTAGGATGGAACCTCCCCTGTGTTGTAAAGTGGACCGTCTCTCCTCCGTTTGGGTGTGGCCCGACCCGTTTGCATATTCTAACACATCCGATGTAAAATCCTTTTTCCCGTCATATTGCTAATATGAGTTTTGATAACATATTTGTATTGGGTTTATAAGATGATTTGTTAATCAACCAAATAGATTAGCACAAATTCTTATTTAAGATAGGTGTATCTGTTTAAGTTTAAGACGAGTTAAGTAGCAAGTAAGAGACAAGAGCATAATGAACGGAAAAATAGCAAAATATTTGTCTTATATGCCTAGGTGTGATGATACTTGACCGTTTCAAACTTTCAATGTTAAAATAGATACCTACGTCTTAAATGAGACTGGATAATAACTTTACGTATATGTGACAGTATAGTGTCAACTAATGTTTTTGGTAAGTTAGGTTTTCGGATGATCGAATATATAAAGCTTATATTATACGCTATACTCGCACCGTTTCATTAAATTGCATACGTCTACGTTTTACACAAGATTTTATTAAAGTGGTTAAATTACAAAAAAGAAGAAGGAAAAGTAGTTAAAGTAAGACGGTTGCTAAACTACCTTTATTGATTGTGCGTTCACTTGATATGAATGACAAAATATGAGGGCATATTGGTAGTTTAAATGATAAATGTAAGCAAAATAAAAACGCATAGAATCAAAATGAACATTCCAAAGGAAAATGCATGGAACTCAATTGAATAGAGGGAATACTTCGCTCTTACGCAAAACTGAAATAAGATACTATGACTTTTTTTAGATGTTAAAAATATCTACAAAATGGACTAAACAAAGCATTTAAATATAGACCTTTTAACTAGCTCGGGATGGTCATGTTTGTGATTTGATTCGGGTCATACGAGTACGTCAAAATACATGTAGTGTAAAATGCAGGTAAAGTAGGGATTGAAATATGCGTAAATATGTAAAAGATATCTTCAAACATATTTTTATTTATCATTTTTAATTACTTAAGAAAAGAAAATATATTTTTATTAAAGCAATGTCATACAATACTTAATTGTATTGTATTAAAATATGAAATTAACAAAATTCTTATCAAATAAAACTAATTTAATAATTACAGATTACACATTATGTATTTGAGAATTATAGTTATATACTAATTTTGAATAATAATAAATGTATCTATTTACGGGTCAGGTGAGCATTGCCCTAAATACGTGTGTTATCATTGGGTCAGATCATTGTTTGAGCTCAGGTTGGATAAACGAGTTATTTTTAGAGCATTAACATATTTAATGTTCTATATAATATTTATTTACTACACATTGTAGTTTTTTTTCCAAAATTTGTAGCTTCATTTACTTAAGAGTATTTTTCATTACTAGCACTTTGATATTTTTTTATTTGTATTTTTATATGTTAATTTTGCTTCAATATTTTAGTTGTGAACTTTATTGTTAAAACCAACCTCTTTACTGGATGATGGTCACATCTCTCAGTTCCTAGATTATACAACGAATTGTAATTTATGAGTTGTAAAATAAAGTTTTCGAGCTTTGATGTAAAGATTATGAGTTTTACTCTAAAGCTTATGAGCGAATTAAAAAACATTAAACCTTAAGCAAGCTCAGAAAAAATACACATAACCTAGATTAAACACACATTGTTTGTACAATGCTATTATACAACTGAAATATAATACTACTAGTTTTATGCCCGTGCAAATGCACGGGCTATTTTTCCATCATTGATATTTAATAAATTTTAAAAATAAGAAATATTCTAAAATTTAATTTATTAGTAAGAATATGGTTATTATATATATATTGCCTTTAAAAAAGGTATAATTGATATATTAATAAGGTTGCCCAATTTTTTATTTTATATTGACTTGATGTTCTAAAATACCGTTTATATTCTTTTCATCGTAAATTAATTTATTAGTAGGAGTATGGTTATTTTTAATTTATTAGTAGGAGTATGGTTATTTATTTATTTAGACTGGCTTATGTTCTTTTCATCGTAAATACCGTTTTATTAATAAGGAACGTTTGAAGTTATTGATTTGCTACAAGAGTAAGTGTGATGATGTAAGAGATAATGTACTTGCAGACAAATTTTGCAATGTTTGTAATTTTATTATATTTTATAAACTATGCGTAAATTATGTTGGGAGATAACTTTTTTGAATTTTAGATTTAATAGTTTAAATTTTGATATAAATAACATATGTATTTTGTTTAATATAGTTTACACCAATTTTAAGTGGCAAACCCCTGTATTTTTGCACGGGTATAAATTGTAATACTTGTTTTGATTGAAACTCTGTCCCGTCCTTTGCACTTCTTTTATGTGTAAATGATGTAATGTTGGCTATTACGTCTTTATCTCCCCACCCCCACACCACCCTTCTCCGTGATATGAAAGTATTGTTTACCCTTGATAGTACTCCGTAAGTTATGAGTAGATATAGTTTAGACGGTGCCTATCTCTTTCTTAGATAAAACATTCACTCTACCCTAAATAATAAGTTATATTCCTAATTAATTTGGTAGCTACATAAAACCGATGGTTGTAGGACTAATTCATTTATAGGACTAATTTATTTGGTAGCCGCATAAAACCGATGGTTATGCACCAAACCCGTGCAATTAATATGGTAGCCAAATAATAAATTTATTATAGGACTAATTCATTTAGTAAAAGAAATATTTAGTATTGCACTCTAAAAGATGGTTATGTTATTTTAATTGTTACGTTATTTACGAATGAAGTTTATTTAATTGAAACCCAAAAGGACTCAATAAATTAAAAACAATTAAATATTCAATAAGCCTCCTTATAATGCATATACTCGTTACAAGCATATAACGGGTTACGTACCACCCATATTGGTAGATAAGAGGAAAATAAATTACCTAAAGAGTAGCCAATAACTTGTTACACAAATTTCATTGACGGATACAATCCGTCTTACGCTTAAAATGGGTCAAATACATACCAAAATACACGGCAAATTACCTAGGAAATAACAATATTTTTGTCTGTATTAGCCTCATGTTGTATTACCTAGGAAATAACAATATTTTTGTCCCTATTAGCCTCATGTCGTATTATATAGTGTTGGTAATGCAAATTAGATTGTTTCTTTTATTTTTGGGATTCATTTGGAGAATTATAACACGTCCCCATTAATTTCAATCTACACTATTCTTTTTCTTTTATTCTTCAATCTAACATAAATTGTGTTTGTTTAAGTTTGTTTTTTACTTTTTGTAAGTGGGCCCCACCACTATTGCAATTGCAATTGCAAATGAAAAAGAAGTTGTATTGATGACGTGAAGAAATGTTGATGCATTAAATGTTTCGGTTTTAATAGATTTAAGATTTGTGAAAAATCTCTAAGTGAACATGGAATTCATAATCAGATATAACATCTTAAATATAGCTTCTTAAATAATTTCACCATGTTTATTTACACCTTCCAATAGTGACAATACTTAAATTCATACCCGTGCAATTTGCACGAGTTTAATACTAGTTATTCATGAAATTTTATACCATATAATACTCTAATATAACGTATAGATTTGATGAAATAGTTAATGAGATAACAGTTAATGAGATAAATGAAAGTAGGGGAGAAAGTAATTAATGAATGAAAGTGGAGAGATGATAATTAATTACCTAGCAAAAACATAGAGTCCCATATCATTGAAAATTTGACAAATCTAATGACCAATAGGAAAGCTCTAAGAGCAACTCCAATGGTTGCATTTAAGGACATGTATGCTTGCAATTAACGTAAATCGTCAAGCGGTATGCTAACCATTGGAGTACAAAAGTAACTTCATGCTTATGAGCATGTGTAGCTTTGTCAAGCTACATAGCTTGAAATAAAATAAGTAAATAAAAAACAATTTAATAATTTATACTACAATACTTGTAGGCTAAATCATGCTTATAGTACTTTTTTTTTGTTATGTAGGACCTTGTAGGCTAAATCATGTGTAGCTTACCATTGGAGGGTATTGTAGCCTGAAAGCATTATTGTTTGAAAAAAAGAAGTGTCAAAGTAAGCTACAAGGTCTTGTAGCTTGACATTGGAGTTGCTTTAAAGGACTTGACTTTTATACTAAGGAATTAAAAAAATATCATTTTTCGTGCTCGTGTCACATGTTAAACGGGTCATGAACCCTCAAACCAAACCCGACCCAATTAAATTTCGTATCGTGTTTGTATCGACCCAATTACATAAATGGGTCATCAAGCCTCAACCCTTATCCGTTAATTTCGTGTCGGATTCGTGTCGTGTTTCGTGTCATGTCAATATTTGAAAAGTTTAACTATATTTATTTGATGTAAGATTAATAAAACGTAGGATTATTTTAGTAAATGGGTCATTTGTGTCGGGTTTGTGTTTTAAGAGTTTAACTCAAACCCGACCTAATTAAATCCGTGTCATGTTCGTGTCCACCCACTTACATAATTGGGTCATTATAGCTCAACCCAAACCCGATACCCGTTAATTTCGTATCGGGTTTGTGTCGTGTTTTCGGGTCGTATCATCGTTTGCCGGCTCTAATTAGAATGTTGATTTTTTATACTAATTGAGAAGTTATTGTACAGTAAAAAGTTCTAACGTTGAAGAAATGAACGATAAGCATGTTCCCTAAGCATGTTCCCGAAGTATAAAAACCGTTCTTAGACTCTAACTATTAGTTTAAACTTTTGATTGAGTGGTTTCATAACATGATATCATAGAAGGTTCACCTTTACTTTGCTCCTTTTCTTAAAGAGATTTTTATGATCATTATTAACTGTGACCTCACATATTAATTATGTATTTATTTTTCCACCATACATTAATGCTCCTCCGTAAAACTTGTCAATCTAGGATGGTGACCTTATGGATATATAGAAGTGAGAGTATTAAAGGAAAGATGCATTTAGGCCCTATTCTTTTTTGCTTAATTTCAAACTCATTTCAGTTCAGCTCAATTCAGTTAAGTTTAGTTCAATTTTAGTTAGTTATGTTAAACTCATCTTTTCACAAAATTATCTATTACTTCAGGTCCATTTACTTCAGCCCGACTCAATTTAATATAGTTTGATTCAGCTCAGCTCCAATTAATTCAGTTTATTAAGCCATGACCTTACTATGTACAGATGATGACGTGGATCACTAATATCCCTTTATTTGTTATTGCTTTAATGTGAAGGATTAGTCCTGCATGAAGCATGAATGCATCATGATTGATTATTCCATTAGAATCATTAGAATCTCACTCTCATTTATGTAGATGTTAGCTTCTGTCGTTTGAAAATATATTAAATATTAAAAAATTTAGCTTAAAACGTGAAAACTATTTGTATTGTAGTAAGAGGAATATTAAAAGTAGTGAAAGGAATATTATATATATGCAGTAAGATGACATTTTCATGATGAAGAATTGAAAGCAAAATTGATAGAGACAAGAAATTGTGAAAGAAAGCATATACTAGTATCCTAAGTATCCAACTCCCTTACAAAAAGGGCATGGAAAATGCCAAAGATGGCCTAAATTTTCAACGTTCTTCTTGAGTTGATGTCGAAACCACTAGGTATCATAATTATTGGTTCATTTGGCTGATAGCTACGCTGTGAAAACATTCGCAATTTGTTTAATATATTAGCACCAAAAGAAACCCAGCTTGAATACGTTGATACACAGTATACACAACGTATACTCAACATATAAGAGCTGGCAGTCGGGTCGGTTTATGTGCGGTTTGGATTGTTATCGGGTCATGACTACATCCGGGTCTAGTTTGGGATCCGGTTCCTAAGACGCTTACGAGTTGGGTTTGTCAGACGCTTCCCTGTCAACCTACAATCTATTGCGACAACCTCAGTGCAAGTACGTAACCCACTACTCTGCTAATCCCGACATCTTGCCTTGGCCTTTTATTTATATTGAGGACCTAATGGCTAAAAAGTGAACCTCAGGTGGAATTGTGGAAACGGTAGTGTGAAAGTTTTCGAGCAAAATGGGCAAATACATATTGTTAAATAATACTTCATCCATTTCATTCAATTTCTGGCCGGGTTACCATTTGACAGATGTAACCAGAAGTAATATCATTTTGATGAATTTCGACGATTCTTTAAAAAAGAGCCGGGTTACCATTTGACAGATGTAACCACAAGTAATATCATTCTGATGAAATTCGATGATATTCGTCAATATCTCGTCCTATATTTGTATAGAGTATATTTAGCTTATTTGTTAATATTGTATGGTTATTGTTTCCTAGATTATAGTTATTGTTTCCTAGTTTGTAGCTAGCTAACCTCTTTGTAAATGAATACTATATCGGTTTTTCTAACGCAAAAAACCGTTACTATAATTATGCTAATATACCAACAACAACCCTATTCAAGGGATTGTATTCTATCAGGTTGATTTTCCGATCCTCCTGCCTCCTTAGTTTTGCCCCTGGTAAAACCGTCGTTCCCTCGCCTCCTCCTAGCCTCTCGCAACAATGGTGGACGGCGAAACTTCGACCCCTCCGAAACCCTCTCTTCATCCGGTTGCCAATGCTGTTGCCGAGACCTGCTGGCTCCGTAATTTACTGTTTGAACTTCATGTACCTGTATCATGCGCGAGTCTTATTTATTGTGACAATGTATCTGCGGTCTATTTATCCGGCAACCCAGTTCAACATCAGCGGACCAAGCATATTGAGATTGACATTCATTTTGTTCGCGAAAAGGTCCGTCTTGGCACTGTCAAAGTGTTACATGTTCCCGTCGAGTATCAATATGCGGACATCTTCACTAAAGGCCTACCTAAGCACTTATTCACTCGTTTCCGATCCAGCCTCAACGTTTGCCAAGCTCCCGCTCCGACTGCGGGGGTGTATTAGTCAATATCTCGTCCTATATTTGTATAGAGTATATTTAGCTTATTTGTTAATATTGTATGGTTATTGTTTCCTAGATTATAGTTATTGTTTCCTAGTTTGTAGCTAGCTAACCTCTTTGTAAATGATTACTATATATATGCTAATATACCAACAACCCTATTCAAGGGATTGTATTCTACCAGATGATTCTTTAAAAAAGAGATGTATCTCTATTCTCTATATCATCAAATTATTTTAATATAATCCAAGTCGGATCAAATCCAATATTGGTTAGTGTCGTGCTTATAGTTAAGTCCCTAGCATAACTTGACTTCTAACTATAACACATAATAAATGATGTTTTAATATTTAAAAATTATTGACTGCCTGTTTAGAATATTATCCACTATTTTGGCACCATCACACCTAAGCAGAGACGTTTTAAAATAATTGGAGGCCCGGTGCACCACACAAAATGAGGCCCCAAATATCAATGCACAAGCGTCGAGTGGAGTCCGATTATTGGTTTTATATATACTCTAACACACACTCTCCACAAATGTTCTTAAGATTCGTAGCGTGGACGGAATGCACACCTCATATATGGTGCTAAATATTACACTTTAGAAAGAAGGGTGGATAAGATTTGGATATGTGTTCGTTTGATCATGCTAGCCCTAATATATGTAAGGATGTTGTATTGTTATAAAATTGAATGTGTATTGCAAAGGAATGATTACATGTTTTTATAGTATACAATGCTAAGTTAATTATGGTTAATAAGGGGAGCCTCTAGACAAGAATTTATCTTTCCCATATTTACAATATGAACCTATCAATTGATTGAAGATTTGATTGACTGATTTTATGTGGTTGCTATATTTGTAGATGCTGAAGATATTGGAGTAATATGGTTAATACGCCCCCGCAAGATGGACGTCGTAGGCAGAAGTCCTATCTTGTCTCGTAGTTCATGAAAGCGGAGTTTGTGAAGTGGTTTGGTGAGGGCATCTGCTAGTTGATCCTTGCTTGCAACATGTTGTATACGGATGTGGCCAAGCTGAAGTTGTTCACGAACAAAATGAAAGGAGAGGGCCATATGCTTCATTCTTGAGTGAAAGACCGGATTCTTAGCGTAGAGCGTTGCAGACATGTTGTCACAGTAGAGAGCTGGAGGCTTGGTGATAGGTATTTGGAGTTCTGTGAGCAGGTTACGAAGCCAGAGTGTTTCAGAGGTGACAGCAGCAAGGGCACGAAATTCAGCTTCGGTTGTGGAGAGAGCAAGGCCACGTTGGTTTTTCGAGGACCAAGAAATCGGGTTTCGGCCTAGATAGATGAGATAGCCAGTGGTTGAGATATATGTATCTTTATCGCCTGCAAAGTCTGCATCGCAAAATGCATGAAGACAGGATGGTGATGTGCGATAGAGCTGAAGACCGTGTGTCTGCGTCCCTTGTAGGTAGCGAAGGAGACGTTTTAATGCTAACCAGTGAGACGAGGTAGGGTGGTGAAGAAATTGAGCCAATCGGTTTACGGTGAAGGCAATGTCGGGCCTTGTTAAGGAAAGGTATTGTAGGCTCCCAACAATAGCGCGATATTCAGGGTGGTCTTGTATAGGTTTGTTGTCTTCGCGTGTTAAATGGATGTCGGTTGCAATGGGTGTCGAATTTGGTTTAGCTTCTGACATTTTGTACTTAACTAAAAGGTCATGTATATATTTTGATTGGTTAAGATGAAGTCCATGAGTGTTGTGTGTGACTTCAATGCCTAAAAAATATGATAATGGTCCAAGGTCTTTGATCGAAAATCGTTGAGCTAGGTTGTTAATAAATTGTTGTGAATGTTGTTGGTTTGGACCTGTAATTATGATATCGTCAACATAGACTAGCATATAGATACAGGTAGTTTTGGTATGTAGTATGAATAAAGATGAGTCAGAAATCGATTGCTTAAAGCCATAGGTAACAAGGTAGGTTTTTAGTTC
The DNA here is from genome assembly GCA_022085475.1 of Heliosperma pusillum. Classification (NCBI taxonomy): domain Eukaryota; kingdom Viridiplantae; phylum Streptophyta; class Magnoliopsida; order Caryophyllales; family Caryophyllaceae; genus Heliosperma; species Heliosperma pusillum. The sequence continues at coordinate 168,372 of JAIUZE010066235.1, forward strand.
GGTGTACCAAGCTCTTGGAGTTTGCTTTAAGCCGTAGATTGCTTTGTTTAATTTACATACAAAATCGGGTTTAGAGGCTTCAACGAAACCGTGTGGTTGAGCCATGTACACGTTATCTGTCAGTGTTCCTTGTAAAAAGGCATTGTTGACATCTAGTTGGCGTAATGACCAAGAATTGGTTACAGCTAGGGAGATGATTAAGCGAACCGTTGTTGGTTTTACAACAGGACTGAAGGTTTCGTTGTAGTCTATGCCTGGACGTTGGTGGAATCCTTTCTCAACTAGGCGTGCTTTATGTTGGTGTAATGTTCCATCAGGATTATATTTAATCCGATAGACCCACTTGCAACCTATTATATTTTGAGACGGGTGACGAGGGACTAAGGTCCATGTGTTGTTTCTTTGGAGAGCGTCGAATTCATTTTGCATAGCCTGCCGCCATTGTGGTACAACGAGAGCTTGTTTTATGGTGTTTGGTAGAGTGGTTGTGGTAGCGGAAGCATGAGCGAGATTAGCATATTTGGGATTGGGTCGTCGAATATTGTGATCAAGTCGAGTGATGACGGTGCGAGTTGGAGGAGGAGGTGGGGGTTTAGTTGTTGGCATAGGGGGCGGAGGGGGTGGTGGGGTAGGTGAAATGACGACATTAGTAGGAGGGGTGTTGGTGATGTGAGGATTGGAGTGTCGTCGAGTGTGGACTCGAGTGATGGGGGGTCGGGTTCGGTTGGAGAGGGTGTGAGTAGGAGAAGGCGGAGGAATGGTAGGTTGTTGTAAGATGGGAAGGACGAGTTGACACCAGTCATCAGGGTTAGTGCTTGAGGTTGGCGGTGGTATTGTCTGCTCCGGTGATGGTTTTGTTTGGTTGTGGGTTTGTTCCGTCAAGGAACCCAAATAAACTGTATCCAAAGATTATGTGAGTGAGTTGGAAGTGCCATGAGACATAATTGAGAGGGTTCAACTTGACACAATGATTGAGGTTGAGAGATGTTAATGGTGCGGCAGTGTTGTGTGGGTTGGGAATGATTGTTTCGTTGTTGGTCATGGTGTTGGTGGGTGGTATGGTGATGGCAGAAACTTGTTTGGTTCGTTGGAAAGTGGCTGGTTGTGGTGACAGCAGGTTTTTGGAGGATCTTTTGTGGCTCCTAGATACCATGTAAGGATGTTGTATTGTTATAAAATTGAATGTGTATTGTAAAGGAATGATTACATGTTTTTATAGTATACAATGCTAAGTTAATTATGGTTAATAAGGGGAGCCTCTAGACAAGAATTTACCCATATTTACAATATGAACCTATCAATTGATTGAAGATTTGATTGACTGATTTTATGTGGTTGCTATATTTGTAGATGCTGAAGATATTGGAGTAATATGGTTAATAATATATACCAATACCATATACCACAATAAAAGAATCAACTCAACCAATCGAATGGTAGCTAAATCATATAGGGATTGCAAAACAAATCATAGATGGTAATTATGATTTCACAACACAACACAACACAATGTCAATATTCAATAGTGTTGTGAAGAGGTCAAAATTTGAATCAAGGTGGGCGAAAAGTTTCAATCGGGGCGAGCTAGTAATATTATAAACTAAAATAGATTAAAGAAAACTAGAAATTGGGGCAAACTAGAAATAGGTAGGGGTGTTCACCGGACCGGATGAACCCGCAAACCGGATAACCATTTATCCCAAGACCGAAGGCCGGACGGTTAAGAGGGGCCCCGGACCAGAACCCTTAAGGTCCGGTTTTTTCCGGGTTTGGATCGGATCGGACCGGTTCTACTTTTAAGGGGAAATTGGAGAAAAAAAATTAAGTGTGGACCGGACCGGAGAACGGTCATCATATTTTTTGGGTCCCGAAGACTTGACCGGTATGTATCCGGTCTGGACCAGACCAGACCGGCCGGTCTGGGTCGGTCCGATTTGCCGGTATGTACCATTTTTTGATCACCTCTACTAGCTTGAATGTGACATACGCTATAAGACATGGAACTTCTAACTTGGGTTTTAGCTGTAAGCAAGCCTAATCTTGAACATATTGGATGAAAGGCGTCATACCTCTTGTAGGATGCTAGAGACTATTTGTTAGGGGTGAGCAAAACCGGATATCCGATACGGTTTTCAAAACCGTATCGGATATCCGGTTTTAAAATCACTAATTTTGGTATACGTATCCGATACGGATTTTCCGGATATACGGTTTCCGTATATCCGGTTTTTCCGGATATCCGGTTTCCGTATATTCGGTATACGGTTTTTGCTTTTCGCTTCATTTTCCATTTTTATGTTCTGTTTTCCATTGACCTCCCAAATTTTTCAAGTTCTAATATGATAGTATCTTACAAACATAACATCGAATTTACGAAAGAAATTCAATTACAAGTACGTGATAAGTTGATATAAATTACAATACTCCAAAATATTACAAATTCCATCAAAAGTGAGAAAATATACAATGATTTATATTTTACTCCTCAATCAACCTAACTGGTCCACCGTCTTCAAAATAATGCTTCAAGCCTTCAATGCCCGACATCGCTGCGTTAATAAAGACAAGTATCAAGTCCAATTCCAAAATGAATTTATATCGGTGATATTATGGATTCATTAGGATTTTTTATAGCTAATAAAGCTGAAATTTTTTGTCACTTTTAAAAAAAATCCAACACTAGGCAGGGAGCAGGGGGCAGGGGCAATACATAAAGAGGATCTGATGATATATATATATAAATATAGGAAAGTAAGAGAACGCTTAACAACGGACAAAAGGAGGAACAAACCTTTTTAATCATCCATGTCGTGACTATCATCAATCACGATAGCCGTATGTTCCAATGTCAAGTCTTCCATACCTACCATTTTGCAGTAAAGATTAGTTTGACACTACAACTACATCTACTAAATCTGCATATATAAAAGCAATGGTTAGAAATAGACTTGCCTTCTTGCATTTTTCGTCATTTCATATAAAATGTCTTCTATGATAAGTGGAGTGTGAGAATTTCGAAGCCAATCTTGTCCACACACAAGGGCTTCAACCATATATGGAGACAAAGATGTACGAAAAGAATCAAGAATTCGGCCACCAGTGCTAAAAGCTGATTCCGAAGCCACTGTAGAGACCGGGATAGCAAGCACATCTCTAGCCATCTTGGAAAGAATGGGATATCTTTTCTGGTTATCTTTCCACCATTGTAAGATGTTAAAAGATGATTCCCTGGTTTCTCTATCTTCTTTCAAATACTTATCTAATTCAGATTTTCTCTCAACTTCACCACCACCCATTTCCATATCATACTTATTACCCAAAAGAGCACTAAAGTTAAACATCTTATTTTGGCTTTTATCATTTGGAAACATACTTGTCGAACTGGTGGAACTTGAACTAGAAGTAGATGGAACTTCTTTAGGTTGGTTCAATTTAGCATAAAAACCAAAAAGCTCCTGTAGAAAGTAACTAATGTTTCCAGCCAAAAGAGTACCATTTGTCGAGCCATAAGCGGACTTCACCATCCACTCCACACACACAAGTTTCCAGCGTGGATCAAGGATTAGAGACACAAATAACAACAGGTTCAGATTATCAATTTTACCCCAATACTTGTCATACTTCACTTTCATTTGAGATGCCATTTTTTTTAATGCCTTCATCGTCATCCCCCATATGCTGTGAAAGTACCTCACCAACACCAAATATGACTTCCACATAGGAGTTACTTGTTACATAACGAGATGCAGACATTTTCAAAGTGGCATCATAAAATATTTTCAAGAAAGGTAAGAAGTATGACACTTGCTTCCATTCCTCATTTGTAAGTTTATCACCAACCTTCTTCATTTCTTTTTGAAGTGCCAAATCATTAACAAGCATACAACCAAAAGCTTTCTTAAACTTTAAGGCGGACTCAAGCATCAAGTAAGTTGAATTCCATCTTGTCTCAACATCCAAACATACAAGGCTTTTAGAGTCAATTTTTCTTCTAAAGCACAAGCTTTAAACTTTAGTAACCTCCCCGGTGACGACCTAACAAATTTTACTAAGGTCCTAATTTTGACAACTGACTTAGCAAGATCAGACAAGCCATCTCTAACCACCATGTTCAAAATATGGGCTGCACATCTCATATGCAAATATTTTCCATCCAAAACATCACGTTCAGAATTATTGAACTTTCTCTTCAAGTAGTCAACAACAAGATCATTAGAACTTGCATTGTCTACGGTTATTGTTAAGACTTTTTTCAAGTTCCACTCACTCAAACATTTTTCAATTGTTTTACCAATTATCTTTCCCGAATGACCGGCAATTTGACAAAAGTTAATGATTCTTTTATGCAATTTCCAGTCAGCATCTATAAAATGGCAAGTTAAGCACATATATCCCAAGTTTTGACCCGATGTCCAGCAATCAGTAGTCAGACACACTCTAGATGACAAATTTGTAAAGAATTCTTTTAAATATTTCCTTTCCTCTAGAAATAACATATAAGCATCTCGAGCAACAGTGAATCGTGAAGGAATAGAAAATTGAGGGTTCATATCCAAGCAAAAACCCTTAAATCCCTCCCCTTCTACAAACCTAAAAGGCAATTCATCAATTATTATCATTTTTGCAAGTGATTTTCTAGTCTTTCCATGATCAAACTTCCACAATGAAGGAACCCCAATAGTCTCAGTCGAGCCATCATCATTAACAATGGTAGTGGTTTCAAGACTAATCAACTTTTGTTTTTTTATCTATATTGGCAGGTAAACTCTTACACCGTGCAACATGATTAATGATTGGGGCGGTGCCATGACTAGATTTACAACTAACAGTATCATCACAATGGACGCATTTTGCAAAGTCTGCTTCATCAGCTTGCACAAAATGAGCCCAATGTGGCGATGCATTTTTCCGGTTTCTAACAAATGGCTGACCCGGGCACCAAACCTTACTTACATTGCTTTCACTTGGGATTTTTGGTGGTCTTGCTCTCTTTTGACTCGCCGACTGCTGAGGATTTCTCTTTGACTTTTTAGTTGAAACCTCCTCGTCGACGTCAATAGGATCACCTTCACTCATGTCATCGTATACATCAGCGACTCTTTCGTCAGTGGCATTATGTACATTATCGTCAAAACTTGAAGACATCTACCTGAAATAAATTACGAATCCATGGCATTTAAATTAAGAAACTGAAATGAGACAGGAAGACGAAAAAGAAGACAATGAAGTATTTAAATTAAGAAACAAGCAAAAGAAACAATAATATTTCTTCAACTCAACATCACAGAGGTTCAGACATCAATATTCAGCCTCTGTATCAAATAACAACAAGAATCCGTATCGAAACTCCGTATCGAAACTCCGTCCCCCCACATAACATTCCTTCATATTTTTCAAAATTAACAAAATAAAAACAACATTAAGGTGACGACTTTAGATTAAGAAGAAGAAAACAACAATAAATCATACAATAAATTAAGAACAATAAAAAAAAGGAGAACGACAATGAAAACTGAAATTAAGATGAAGAAAAAAGGACGAACCCCTTTAATAGACGTCGTTGTTGTTGCTGAGATGTTGCCGGAGCTCCGATGGTCTGAGAGCTTGTGGTACGGTGAATGGATGAATGATTTGGGTTAGATCTAGGGTTTTGGGGAAAGAATGAATGTGTGAGTCGTGTGACTGCTGCTAGTGGAAAGAATGAATTGTGAAAGAGTTGATTTTAGGGTTTATTTTAGTCATTTTAGTCTTTTAGTGAAAGAGTCTGTTTTGTGTATTTTTTTTATTTTTTATTTATTTTTTTTTTTACAAAAACCGTATCGGATACCGTATATCCGGTTTTAAATTGTGCCGATCCGTATCCGATACGGTTTTTTAAGAACCGTATCGGATATACGGAATTTCGTATCGGATATACGGAAATCCGTATAATAAAATTCGTATAGCGTATCGGATACGTATAATAAAACCGTATCGTATATTTTTGCTCAGCCCTACTATTTGTGTGCTAGAACTGTTGATAAGGTGGACCCTTATCAGATTGAATGCGACAGGTCTAGTGGGTCCTTTTTAGGTTAAATGTCAAAGGTCGTTGTGTTCTAGGACTTCGTAAGTGACATGCCTGATCTAGGGTATATTGGAGGCATTTGAGTTCCTTATGCGTGTGTAGCATAGTCCCAAGTAGGGATGGCAGTGGGTCTAGGACCCGACCCAGACCCGACGGGTCGGACCCGAATGGGGCGGGTTTGGGTCTCAATTTTTTAGACCCATTGGATATGGGTCGGGTATGGGTCCTCTAAAATTAATTCGGGTCCGGGTCTGGGTATGAGTTACGGGACCCGGACCCGACCCGTAGACCCTCGGTTAAAAAAAAAAGGGTAAAACCCAATCAAATAAAGGTAACTTTTTATACTGACATACATTTTGTTTGTATGAAAAACAAACCCACTGAATTCCTTTATTCTCTTTCCTTCCTCCATAAAACCCCCAATCTCACAAACAACCCACACACCACCCTACTAGTCAGACCCTAACTACACACAAGCGGCGGACCAAACAACCACCAGTCCACCACTCCGCCATAGACTCTGGCCGGCGACCACCGTCTACCAGCAACGGAAGACGGTCATCCTTTGACGCTTTCAAGTATGATAATTGATTCTTGTACATATATATACGTGGGTAGAAAATTAATTTTGATCTTCTCTTTGTGTTTCTAATTACTTTGCGACGTGAATTTGACTTTATAGCAAAGATAAGAGCGGTATAATAGAGTTGTATTAGTATGAGCTTCTTTTTGGGATATAGAAACATGAATTTCATTTTTTTTATTGTTATGTACTCGATTTGCTTGGTGAATTTATTGATAATCGAACCCGCGGGTAGACCCGGACCCGACCCAGACCCGCCGGGTATGGGTACGGGTCTCCAAATTTTGGACCCTTGCGTGTTTGGGTCGGGTATGGGTCCAATATGGGCATCACGGGTCCGGGTCTGGGTCTGGGTGGACCCGACCCAGACCCGACCCGTTGCCATCCCTAGTCCCAAGTGGGACACATTGACATGCAAGACCAGGAGCATATGAGAGCGCACTCACTTAACCAGTCGGTGACATGTGAATGGACTGTGGACACCAGTGCAATAGAGGCTCAACAAGAAGTAATAATGCTTTCACATAGGACACGGGAAATTGCAAGTGAATTATGGCCATTCCTGAAAATTCTTGTTTAGCTCTTTATAGCCGGTTTGAAAGTCACTAGTTTTCACTTAGCTCGGTCATTTAATATGATAAAATAAATTACTTATATTTTATAAGATCAATCTAATTTTTTTGCGTTATTAAAAAAAATGCACACGCCACCAACCGTTCAACGGGATTAATCATTAATCAAGAAAGGGATATAAAAACTTCACAAATTCTCATTTGTGACGGACACTATCCGTCACAAGCTTAAGACGGATACCATATTCTTTCACAAAATACCCATCAAGGGTGAGTGGAGAAGCACATGGGGGGTGCCCACCTTGTCCCCTCTACCCATTTCTTCTCACAAAATACCCGTCGCAAGATCCGATCCGTCGCAAACAAGACCTATTGTAAAAACTTATGGTAAAGACTAAAGAGAAAGGAAAGACAAGGGCACATGGTCCTTATTTCCATAAATTCAATAGCGAAAGCTAGAGTGGCCCAAAACACTTGGCATTAGTACAATTTTAGTGTCCTAAATTTTTAAGACTACCCTACAACTTTCTATTGCAAAAGTGATGTTCTCTACTTTACACTAAAAATCTTGGTTTTATTCCCCTTTTTTTTTCACCCATCTTTCTCCCTTTCCTTTCCCCTACATGTAATTACAGAAATTACAGAACTCGTAAAGCGTTATTTAGGTTGTCCTACACACACATAAAAAATATTCCCTAATGAATCAATGATCTCTACTCCTGTCATTATCATTTTCTCCTTTGACATCGAAGCTATGAATATGCATAAGTTCAATTAAAGGACTTACCATTTCTCTTATACTCTTACAGAAGAAAACAGAGATATTTGTTTTAATCTTAAGACACATCAAATATATACTATCAAGTACACACACCTAACACGTCTATCTATTGGTCTTGGGAATTGAGCTCAATAAACGACCTTATACTTGATATACGATCATTTTACGCAATCACATTTCAAAAGAAACTAGCGGGCCAAACCTGTTATAAATCATGATCTTCTATTGAGCTAAACATGTTAAGAAGTTGAGCCAATCCGAAAAATGGATCAAAATTCGGGGCCAAAATAACCCCCTCTTTCCAAACAAAACCCGAAAGCAACGATCCGATAGTAAGTAATAGCCCAAACTTAGGATGAAAACCCGTTTGACCCGTGACCGATCCATAAACAGATAAATTTGTTGAAATCTAGTACGGAGTATCTAATGCATATAAAAGTAAAAGTAATACTCCGTATAAGACAATAAAAACAATCTAAATTTTCAAAATTTATTTTAAAACAAAATTTTACCACATCATTAGTCACTCAAAGAATTACTGTATCATAATTCATATACACATCGTCACTGACTAACTGCTTGTCGTGTATGTGTAAATAATTAATGAATACAAAATACTTCGTATAACGTGCAATATGAAATATATTTAACTAAAAAATGTTTATTTTTACTAAAATAGTACTCCCTCCAATTTTTCATCTTCTTCCCTCTTTCCATATTGGGCCAATTGTGGTGATGTTCCCTCTTTCCTTATTTGTGAGTAGTTGTGTGGTTCAAATTTAATTGAATGTGGGGTAGTGTGTTTTGTGTGGTCCAAATTGATTTCCTTAATCCTTGTGTCCAAAAGAAAGGGGAAGAACATGGTAAATTGGAGGGAGTATATATAGTATAACTGGAAAACTATGAAAGATAAGAATAGCTATATGTTTGTAGATAAGATTACCTGGCCGACACCAGGCTGGCAGGCTAGGCCAGGCTGGGGGGAAAGAAGCTCGAGCCCACACACCGGGCCAGTGGGTGCGGGCCAGGCTAGATAGGGGATGACCCGGTTTGGGAAATGGGCAAAAAGTGTAGCGGGCTGAGCGGGTTGGGCAGTGTGGGTTGGGCGGAGGGAGCCAGGGATCACCCCGGTAGAGGAGGCGGGTTGGGAGGGCTGGGGAAGCAGGCTAGCAGGCCGAGCAACATTTGAAATGGAGGGGCGGGTTGAGCGAGCCCGCACTGTTGTCTAGGTCTATATATTCATGACGAAAAAGAAACCTATGCATTTTTTACATGAGTTTAAAATTAGGTAATAGACCGAAGTTTGGATGTCGTACAATGAACTATACAAGACTATAACAAGAGTAACAAGACTCAAGTGATAAACTGATAAAGCATATGCATCAAAGAAAGTGGTAAAATGATTTGTCTGACAATGATATAAAAGGCTACATGCTAAACTTAGTGGACCATTCCACATTTGTAGTGGTATGAAGTACTTCGTTATCAACTTCTCATCGATGACTATCGTGTGCACAGTACTATTGACAGACCGGAAATCAATGTTTCTACATACGATTTTGGGTTCACTATCAAACTAGGAAACTAGAGTAGGTGATCTCATCTAAATTTACACAAATTCTTGTTTGTGACGGGCAGTATCCTTCACAAGATTGCGACGGATACCACTTTCCCTCACAAATGACCCATTTAAGGAAAAAGGGAAAGCACATGGGGGGTGCCCCACATGTTCCCTCTACCCATTTTGTTAGAGGAAAAACCCGTCGCAAGGTCCGACCCGTCACAAGGGAGACCTACTGCTAAATTTATTACTTCGTTGATGTTTTAGAGTTTTATTTCGAAGTAATATATTTTGGAAATAATTCCTAAATCTATTTAAGGACTTTTTTTTAAAGAACTCTTTTCCAACGTTCATTGGTTTCCTTGCTCAATAACTTTCATTAAAAACGGTCATATCAGTCTTGTTCCTCACTTGCCTCTTTGTGAGAGGCAAAATGACTCGTCTTTTATTGAAAACAAATAAGCATGTCTTCAAAGAGACTTGCTGTTACTTATTACTCCGTATGTATCTTAGTATCTCCTATTTCTTTTTGTGTTTATTTGTCTTAAAGGTGTTTTGGTTGGAACTTTTGGAATAGATAAGTATTTGGTTGGAGCATTTTGGAATGAAGTTACGAACCTGATGGATTTTAACTCAATTCCAGCCCTTGGAATCTCAACCCCGCTCGTCCCCCAAGTTTCTAACTCTATTCCACCCAACACATCATTATCCCCATGCTAGGATTGAACTAAGCAACTATAAACATATATGAGGTTCTAACTTCATATCTCCCGGAGTTAGAATCCATTTCGTTTTCTAATGTTTGAACCAAACAACTCCTTAGATTTAGTTTAATTATCAAAAACTACCAAACTTTGGGTGTCGTTGTTTAACGTTGACCCTGTCCATACACCTCTTATAAGTTTGAGTCTCGTTCCAAACCATGTACATGTGTTGGCTACTTCCTCACACAAAGTGTCTATTATTGAGTTAATCTTGTCACATCCAAAATCTACACTTCCTGTCATATCAAATTCATTGAAAATAATTTCTCTTATCCTGACTTTGTCACCACTCCACCTCCCTCAAACTCGTCCATTACACCACCCGGTTGGTGACATAGTCCCCACTGTCACCCATGCCCTAGCTATTTCTCCTGGATCCCCCACCCATCCTACTGCTACCCCACTCCGAGTCTACACTCGTCGTTCTCGTCAAACCCCTGCTCACTCCATCCTCAATTCAAGTGCGGGTCGGGTCAGTCCCATATATTCAAATGGTACACAAGCCCGGTTTTGAGGGTCGTTTGGAGGGGCGGCGGTCTAGGGCCCAAGCCAGAAAGGGGCCCATTCTTCTTGATTTTAAATTAATAATAGTAGAAAAAAAAATCTAATTTAACAAAAATAAAACGAAGCTTTACTAATTTCTTACCCAAACTTTTCTCTCCCCTCTTTATTTTTCCAAGACCCAAACTCCCGACTTTTTTCTTCTTTATTTAATTGTAATTTAGGATATTTATATAACTCATCTTCTAATACTCAAGCAACGACTACTTAAATTAAAAGGCTCAGTGTTAAGGTTGAGATGACCTATAAAAATCATCTTCTAATGCTATGATTGATTGGGTCTCAAACATAACATTAAAGTTTTGCTTGATATTGTATTCTAATAAGGTATTAGAGTCTTGCGCTCTTGATAAAAAATTAATGCTTTAAGAGTTAATTTTCTTGTGCCACCACCATCCGCCATCCTTCACATTACCAACCTCTAGAATTAGAGCAACCCCACTACTAATATTAAGGCCACAACTACTTTGGTCAAACCACCACCAAAATTATAGGCCGTCACTCTCTCGTCCAAACTAACACCCAAAATTACATCTAACTACTAAATTTCGATAGCCAACATTTACTTAACACTAAAATTCGGGAACAACCCCTTAAGGTAGATATTATTTTTGGGCGAAAGCAAAACCACCCAACCAAAACCTGGCAATGCTTCACCAAAGTTCACAATGTCTTCTCCGATGCACAGGAGAATTGATTAAACCCAATAAAAAAATATTAAACATTGTATCATATGTTTTCATTCATTTAAAAAATATTAAACATTATATTTTGTTTAAAGGGCCCAAATCTACGCTTTTGCTTAGGGCTTCAAAAAACTCAGGATCGGGCCTGATGGTACAACTTGTTGGTGATCAAATGATTCAAGTTTATCAAAATAGGTCTTTCAATGACATCTTTTTTGTATTGGTACATCATTTCTCTTAATATTAACTAGTATAAATCCCGTGCTAATGCACAATTATTTCAGATGGGTGTATTTAAGGAGTTGCCGATTACAAACTACGTATTTAGATGCATTTGTTCATTGAAGTTCATGTCACTTTTTATTCATCTATAAATATATAATGTACTTTTTATGTTCCATTCATTTGGTTACCTTTTATATTCTTTTTTAGGATTACCTTTGATTTCACTTAACTTGACCAATGAATAATTTATCAGAGCGATATAGAACATGTTTTCCATAAATTTCAATTGAGAAAATAAAGCTATGATAAAAATAAAAATTAGAATTTGAATATGATAAGATAATAAAATTTAAATTTCATCTAATTTGCTTTGAATAGACTTGAAGAGAACTGATTTTGTTTCCATTATTAAATCTAATAATGCTGAATTTATTATTGTATATTTGCATAGTGAGAGTCAATTGAATAAGATTATTTCCTTGTTGAAATTAAAAGAAACTGATTTGCAAAGGGACAATTTTATTGGGGATCAAATTATGGCACATTATTTACCTAGTTTAGCAACCAAAGGAAATGCCTAATTATGAGTAAATACTTTTAGGCGGGAAAACTTTGAGAATTGCTTATTCTTTTAGTAGTAAGGAGATTAACATGACCCACCTCGCTCGTGCTTATGACCCAGGTCATGACCTTGAACGAGAGTGGTTTATAGTTATCTTAATATTCTCCAAGAATATTGGCCTCTTGATAACACACAACACGGTAACCTAACCCAACCTGATTATAAGTGTGTAGCACAAAAAAAAACCTTGATCACCTACCGTAAGTTTAGATTACAGTCAAGGCTGAAAAAATCCGAACTCTCTGTCAAACAGTTGGTCTCATTGAAGACGGCGCATTTCCGTTTTCAATGAAGACGAGACTTTTTCGGGCGAATTCCCTCTCAAAAGGAGGCAAGTGGGAGAACAAGTGGGGAACTAAATGGATCCCCACTTGCCCTCCCACTTGCCTCCTTGTCAGGGGCGAACCTAGCTGGTGGCAAGGGGTAGCCGCCGCTACCCCATCGGAAAAAAAATCAGTTTATGCGGTAGTAGTTTGCTACCCCAAGCCTGTTGGTAAAGGAATAAGTAAAACTAAAGGCATTTAATAATCATGATAATTGATGTGGCTTATTGCTAAAGTATGTAGTGCACTGCATTGGTAGTCCAGTGATTGAGCCTTGTCACGGGCATAATAGGATATTTTTTTTATTTCCTCTCAAATAAATTCCGTAAAGCAACTTTACACAACAATTCAATAATTAGTTTTTGAACTTTGATTAATTTGTTATTTATTGCAAATTATTAAATTGATTATGTCTATTATATTGTGTATTAGGGAGTATGACTTTGTTTTATATTTTACCTAATAATTATGTTTTTTTTATAATGGTTAGATTTTTCTAAATCGTTGAAAATGAAGATAAATTGTCCGTTCAAAAAGTGAAAATCTTAAGCTATTACGGAGCAGTGGTTACTAGTTTTTTGTATCACAAAGCTACATAATAAAAATTATAGTAAAAAAAAAGGTATAGTTAGTTGTGAATTATAAAATGAAATTTTTATGTTAGTATCAACCGTTCATTTGAATATTGATATTGATTGTGCGTTTGTATTTGCATTTTTATATGTTCGACACATTTTTCCGTGACTTAAATTATACGCTTAATATTTTCGCTACCCCAGACTTTTAATCCTAGGTTCGCCCATGCTCCTTGTGAGAAGGAATCCGACCCGTCTTCATTGAAGACGGGTATGCGCCGTCTTCAATGAGAATTTGTATCTGTCAAATTAAAGGCTTCTAGAAAAGGTAAAATATGATCCTGTAGAGATTGTCAATTACAGTACAGTACAGTACAGATTTAAATTGGGCAAGTTCAATGGACAAGACACTGGTTAAAAAAAACAAAAATTCCATTTATCAACACCAACATTTCACTCAGAGTAATGACTATGAACAAATGTATGTAATGACAAATTTAGAGTAAGACCAGGCACCACACAAACAGTTTACTTTGTTCTTCCAACATCAGCTCTAGATGTCCCCTCTTCTAAATTTCTTTTCATCCGACAGTTGTTTCGCTAACCTGTGTGCCGCCAGAACATCGTAAAATTGATGGCAAAATGTCTACAATAGGACTGAAACAAAAAAAAATGAAAATGCATATAAGAAGATACCTTGTAAGAGCATCAGAATAGGTGCCAAGATGTGGTACTGCCTGGAAAAGCCCAGTCTCTAGGTCAATTTTGCACGCAGGTTTCTTAAGCAATTCTTGACCGATTTTCACAAGGTTTTCCATGTTTTCCTTTGTCGATATATCTGCTGATGCTGCTGGTCCTGTTAAGCTGTCATCCTGTTCCATTTCCACGACTATCGTGTTTAAACTATATATGCATATGCCAATGAGTCACTGTAATTCATTCAACATCGTCTTCAGACTTACTTGAACACGGAGATACCTATCTTGGCATCGATGAGAATGAAAAAGAACATTGTTATGGTAATCAACCATATCGGCCCCAGCCTCGCTGAAATAGTTGATTATGGGACATGAGCCACCTTCAGTTAGCCAAGAAAGAAGACCCCACTTTGCTGCTTTCTTAGCGTCGAATTTGTAGTCGTTCCTTGCTGATCCTGTCCCCACTGATATAACCAGCAGTTGATCATGTATACTCACGTAATCGTCTGAATCTTCATTCATTATATGTTTTGTCACTTCACTTATCGCCATAAAGGTCTGACATAGAGAACGAAGTAAGATGATGAAATAAATATAAATGACTTATTGACTTCGCAGATAAATGACTTCCATACATACCGGATTATTACCAACAATTCCGCCATCAATAAGGTGGAATTCTCGAGTTTTTCCGTCTCCATATGTGTTTTCAAAGTAATGGGAAGGGAGAAGAGTTGGTGCAGCCGAGGTGCCTATACATATATCAGATAGTTTTGCATCCAGAGAAGGGTTGCTTGCAATCTGCATATATAGCTCCGAACTTTGCAATCAAGACTAAGCATTTCTCACCACGAAAAAAATTCTAGTAGATTTTTTAAATGTATACATCTATAATTTACATTAAGTTTTTAGGAAAGCAAATGAAAAGTTAGTTTGATTCACATTTAGGCCTTGTTCTTTTGGGTTGAATAAAGCTAAACATATTTAACTGAACTGAAAAGAGTTGAACTAAACTGAAGTGAATTGAGCTGAACTAAACTAAATTTAGCATTAAACCTTTAAGGCCATGAGCCGAAGTGAAATGAGCTGAATGAGAGCTGATATTAAGTCGTGAAGAACATGGACTTAAAGGTTTAATACTAAATTCAGATGACATGGATAATATTCATTTCCACATGTTAATTGTTAACCGTAAGTAAATGACTAGGACGCAGGGAGGAGATTACCCTGTAAGAAGAAAATATGACTGGTTGAAGCAACTTAATGTCGGAAGTTGGAATGACGACATTAGTAAGTGTCTGGTTTAGCCTTGTTTCTTTATACATCTGCTTCTGTGTTTCATGGTGATATCTTCCATTGTACTTTGGCCCTGTCATAGATTTCACAAAGCTTGCTAGTGGACCGAATAATCCCCTGCATATTGGCCAAATTATAATTAATTGTGTATGCCTCAAGCTATAATACAAGAAAAATGAGATAGCATCATTTTAGTCGACCTACATATTGTACGTGAGAGCGTGGTTATAAGCCAATAATTCAATACATATACGGAGTAATTGTTAGTCGTAGATCATACCCGTCCTGCGGAAATGACTTGGGAGAATTGTCCAAGTAGAAAGGAAGGAGATCTTTGGCATCATACAGAGGACGATTATTCTGATTCGGTGCTGTCAACATTGAAATAATCAAACCTCCGGTGCTCGTTCCTGCTATCACATCAAAGTAATCTGCCAGTCGCACTTCTTCACCATCCAATTCCTACATTTATAGACGTCACATGAAATTTTCCCGAACACTTATGTACATGTAATGTACCAAATAAACTTTTTACGCTGATATTTACGTCTCATTAAGAACCAAAACTCCACAAGTACGTAAAGTTACTCTTTATGTACCTGAAGTTGTTCCTCAAGAAAATCGAGAATGATAGCGGGTATGATGCCCCGGACACCACCACCATCGATGCTAAGGATAGTAGTAAGCTTCCTCCTCTGGCCGTTAACCAAGGATCGAGCTGCTGCATCTATGTCCATCTCTCTATGTTTAAAATGATTTCTCAAATCCACTCGACGAATACAATTAGACACATTTTCCGTAACAATGGCTTTGTGATTAAGCTAAACACTAAGGTCTTGGTAGAGGGGTGTGGATTGTTGCTCTTGGATGAACACATTTATGTTCATATATATATAATAATAAATCATGAAGTACATTGTTGCAAATATACATTATCGAGGATGTCAACTAGTTTAGCTGATCAAGTCCCTAAGAGTTGATGCTTATTATGACCCGAGCTCAAATTCCGTTAGTAATTTTTTTTTTTTTTTCGGCAGCAGTAAAGAGACGTAACTTATTGGAAATAATATTGTGTATTACCATATCTTAGACTAGCATTATTTAGTTTGCTATTTTCTAGTCCTTTTATTTAGGGAAGTTATTGTTTTAGGCTATTACGTTTCTTGTATATATGCTAAGATTGTATACTCTGTTAATTCATTCAATAAGAAACACAGCAATCTTCCGCTATCTTCTTCACCTTTTTTTTTTTTTTTTTTTTTTTTTTTCAGTTTTTCATGGTATCAAGAGCAATATCGATTCTAGGACCGATATTTTTTCACGATGACCAAAGGTGACGGTAGCAAGAGTAAAACCGAGCAAATTTCTCTTTCCTCTCCTCTATATCTTCACCCTTCTGATAGCCCTAGTTTAAAGTTAACTCAAATCACTTTTAATGGCGAAAATTACGAGTTAAGGGCAGATGCGGTGCGCAATGGCCTCGATGCAAAGAATAAACTAGCAATCGTTGAAGGCACCATTGTTAAACCGGTTGTCAGACACGGGGAGGAAGAAAGTCTCGAGGCTGTGGCATGGCGTCAATGTAATGCCATGGTAAAATCATGGTTGCGGAATGTAATAGATGAGAAATTACATCCTAGCATCACGTTTTCAGGCAACGTTACGGAAATAAGGAAAGAATTAAAAGAACGTTTTTCCACCGGTAACGCACCACGTGTTCATCAATTGAAAAGCGACCTCAATGACTGCAAACAAAAGCCAAACTAGTCGATCGTGGAATATTACACCCAATTGAAAGCCATATGGGATGAATTGGCTAATTATGGTCGCATTCCTACTTGTACGTGCGGAGCAGCAACAACAATAATCAAAGAACGGGAGGAAGAAAAGGTGCACCAGTTCTTAATGGGACTAGACACTGGTCTCTATGGTCATATCTGCACCAATCTTCTAATGGAAGACGATATTACCTCCTTGAGCAGAGCTTACTCACTTGTTTTACGAGAAGAACGACACCGCGCAGTAACCAAGGCAAAGGAAGAAGTAATAGAGACGGCAATGGCTGTCAAAGCTAATAATGGTGGAGAACGAGCACACGTTGGATCGAACAAAGATACAGGAGACTCGGACCCATTCGAATGCACCTATTGTGGCAAGCCTTATCATCGAGAGGAAAACTGCTATGAAAAGCACGGTTACCCAACCAGGGGACGTGGCAGGGGTCGTCGTGGAGGCAGAGGATATGGACGAGGAGGACGCGGCCGTGGCAATAATTATCAGACAACCAATGCAGCCACCAATGCCGAGACAGATTCACAGAAGAAGAGTCTCACCGCCGACGAAGTTGAACAAGTGCGTTGTTTTTTGAGCACGAAAGGTGAAGGTAACCAACAACCAGGTATGCCAAATAATAATCCTGTTGCTGAATGGCTACTCGATAGTGGTGTGTCTCACCACATGACGGGAAAACGTGATTTACTAGAGGAAATATGGAGAAGCACGCCTTCTACTGTGGGATTGCCTAATGGAACACATATCCTATCTAGCGAACATGGTCGAGTAACTTTGAAAAATAATTTTGTGCTCAAAGACGTCTTATATGTGCCATCGTTAACTTGTGATTTAATTTCCATAAAGCAATTAATTAAAGAAAACAATTGTGTCGTAACCTTTAATTCTGACTATTGTGTTATACAGGACCAATCTACGAGGATGAAGATTGGACGGGGTGAGCATCGCGACGGGGTTTATTACTTGAAGTTGGAACGAGAAGAAGTGGCTGCACGGACTAAGGTTAATGCAGACGTTCGTTTATGGCATATGCGACTCGGTCATCCCTCGAGCAGTATTTTGTCTTCCTTTTCTAATTTAGTTGGACATGAATTATTTTGGAATCGTAGCGATGTTTGTGATTCGTTTTGTCGTGCTAAACAAACACGTTCTGTTTTTAAGATCAATTATAAGATGAGCGACGATTTGTTTGCTTTAATTCACTGTGATGTCTGGGGACCGTATCGCACAAAAAGTCTGTCTGGAGCCCAATATTTCCTTACTATTGTTGATGATAGAAGTAGGGGAGTATGGGTATTTTTAATGAAGGATAAAGGAGAAGTGAGCCATTTAATGATTAATTTCTGTAAAATGACAAAGACCCAATTCGGAAAACAAGTTAAAATTGTTCAAAGTGATAATGGTACGGAATTTTTATCCACCACCATGAAGGAGTACTATGATGATAATGGGATATTATACCGTACTAGTAATGTCGATACCCCACAGCAAAACGGTAGGGTCGAAAGAAAGCACATACATATTTTAGAAAAAGCGAGAGCCCTCCGTTTCCAAGAAAATCTTCCTATTGAGTTCTGGGGTGATTGTGTGCTTAGTGTTGCATATTTTATAAATTGTACTCCGACCCGTATCTTGAATGGTCTCACTCCCTATGAGATATTATATAAAACAAAACCTTGTCTTGCAAATGTTCGTGTTTTTGGTAGTCTCTGTTATGCTCACAATAAAGATAAACCACGTGACAAATTTAATGAGCGAGGCAAGCGGTGTATATTCGTTGGGTATCCACGAGGTAAAAAGGGGTGGAATTTGTATGACCCTAAGAGACGTATTACCTTTGTATCTCGGGATGTTATATTCTATGAACACGTTTTTCCTTATGCGGATATTCATATTGGAACCGAGAAACAAGAAACCTTGACCCATGATGATGTTATACCCCAATCAGACTCTTTTGTTTGTGATGATATTGTGACACCAAGCAATGAGATACCAAATGATGAAGTAAGGGGGAGTGATGACGTTGAGGTACATCACGGGGCAGAAGAAGAAACCGAAAGCACCCCCACTGAACATGACGAGGTACTTGGTCGTGGTGCAAGGGAGCGATTTAAACCACGTTGGAAGAAGGACTATGTTTGTAAGTCCACTCGTGTGTTAAACCCCAACAACAAAGCTCGCTCCAACCAATCGACATTCACAAAGAAAGGTACTCGTTATCCTTTAGCGAATTATGTTGCTTCACATTAGTTTTATGATTCTCACAGGCATTTCCTAGCCACGATCGATACTGTTAAAGAACCTACGAGCTACTTTGAAGCCGCTCGAAAACGTGAATGGCGACAGGCCATGACAAAGGAATTCGAGGCACTTGAAGCTAATGGAACGTGGAAGGTGATGGATTTGCCCAAAGGAAAGAAACCCATTGGTTGTCGTTGGGTTTATAAAGTTAAATACAAGGCGGATGGCACTATTGAACGATACAAGGCAAGGTTAGTGGCTCAAGGATACACCCAAGTGGAGGGTGTAGATTATCATGAGACTTTCGCACCGGTCGCAAAGATGACAAGTGTCCGCTGTTTACTTGCTATAGTCGTGGCTAAGGGGTGGTTTATTGCCCAATTAGACGTCAACAACGCTTTCCTACATGGTGACTTGGAGGAAGAGGTCTACATGAAACTGCCCCAAGGGTTCGAAGGTAATGGTTCACACAAAGTATGCAAGCTTTTAAAATCTCTATACGGTTTAAAACAAGCTTCACGAAACTGGTTTGCTAAGCTAACTACTTCGTTGACAAGGTATGGCTTTACTCAATCCATGGCCGATTATTCTTTGTTTACTTACAATGAAGACGGTATTTTTCTTGGAGTGTTAGTGTATGTTGACGATATGATAGTGGTCAGTAATAATAATGAAGCTAGCACTCGACTGAAAGCTTTTCTCGACCGAAGCTTTGGTATTAAGGATCTGGGCCGCCTCAAATATTTCTTGGGCATTGAGGTTGCCTCGGGTCCAAAGGGGTTGTTTCTTTGTCAACGGAAATATGCGATGGAAATCGAAGAAGAAGCAGGTATGACTGATGCAAAACCAGTAAGAACACCGATTCAATTGAACCACAAATTGGCTTTAGCTGACGGACACCTATTGAAAGATCCTATGGTTTATAGGAGGTTAGTTGGCGTCTTATATACTTGACCATAACAAGACCCGACTTGGTGTATGTCGTCCATATTTTATCCCAGTTTGTTCATGCTCCGCGAAAGGAGCACTATGAGGTCGCGCTAAAAGTAGCTCGCTATTTGAAAGGGAGTCTCAGGAAAGGAATCATTTTGGGTCGCAATTGTGACCTCGTCTTGCGTGGCTACTCAGACTCGGATTGGGCTAGTTGTCCACTCTCACGGAAGTCTTTAACTGGGTATTTCGTTGCTTTGGGGTCGACTCCAGTCTCTTGGAAGGCGAGGAAACAAAATACAGTCGCACGCTAGACTGCCGAGGCAGAATACCGCGCACTAGCTGCGGTCACTAGTGAGCTTGTTTGGTTGAAATCGTTTCTTTCTTCGCTTCGCATTTCACATTCTCAGCCTACGCAAATTTATTGTGATAATCAAGCTGCTCTGCATATTGCTCGCAACCCCATCTTTCATGATCGCACTAAACACATTGAAATTGACTGCCATTTTATCTGTCACCATCTTCTCAATCGAAACATTACTACTTCCCACATTCGTAGTAAGGAATAAATTGCTGACTTATTTACGAAGGCTCTCGGAAGTGAAGCTTTTGATTTTCTACAGTCCAAGTTGGGCATTGGACAACCAAGTGCTCCAACTTGAGGGGGAGTATTGGAAATAATATTGTGTAATATTGTGTATTACCATATCTTAGACTAGAATTATTTAGTTTGCTATTTTCTAGTCCTTTTATTTAGGGAAGTTATTGTTTTAGGTTATTACGTTTCTTGTATATATGCTAAGGTTGTATACTCTGTTAATTCATTCAATAAGAAACACAACAATCTTCCCCTATCTTCTTCACCTTTTTTTTTTTCAGTTTTTCATAACTACATTATGTGGCTCTTTCACCAAAAAAAAATATAAAAGCAGATTATTATTGGAGGACATTATTGCCTTGACAGTATATTTTGATATCAAGTAAGGATTTTGCAGCTAATTATACATTAAAATATGCAGCCATCAAAAGAAAAGTAAATTATACGATGCATGAGTATCACGACTTATGAGCTGCATATGTGATGAGAGGGGCTGAGAACATAAATTAATTAATGTGGTTGTGTTTGTTTTTAAATAATGCAGTGACTTGTTAAATACAATTGTTGTTTATAAGTTGTATTGTTATACGCAGTAACAATCATTGCTCTCAGACAATCAAAACATTATGCTATGCGATTTGATCATCTGCTCAATAATATTTTAACAACCAATGAGGAAACCATCGAGGATTGTCACATCGACATTGCCATACATATAGTAAATACACAAAATCGATCTCATTGAAAACGGATTGAGTTGTCTCTCACAAAAAAACCAAGTAGGAGGGTATTTTTGTGAGGGGCAACCCGACTCGTATTCATCGTCTTTAATGAAACTTGTTTTAGTAAATAATATGCTATATAGATCAATAATCATAACGTACCATAACAAGCAACAAACAAATAATATGAGTTACTATAACAATTATTCTACGGATTAATTTCTAAGGTAAGACACTTAAGAGCATGACTATGTGGCCATGTGAGTATGTGAGTTAACGAGGCAAGAAAACTTCGATGAGTGGTTTGGAAAAATGAGCTAAAGCTTAAAAATTTAGGTTTCGTTTTCTTTTCTAAGAAAACTTGCAAGCATTGAACAATTTATTTGTTTACTACTCTCATAAAAAGTTTCCAAGTTTCGCCCGGAAAAAACAATGCATCAATTACGAATTATGATACTACTATTCATTCTATTCTAGTACCAAATTGTCCATGCCCCATTTGCACAAAGATTAAGAAAAATAATAAAATATTACAGGTATTCGTTAGAATATTTAAAAAAAACATACTTCACCACAATAAAATATTGCACATGTGGACATTTTATTTACCAATGAATAATTAGTTTGAATTATGTTTTACTCAAAGTAGCAAATGAGTGTCGGTAGTACGCCATGGGTAGGAGGACCGAGAGAGTAGTATTTAGGCAACACTTTTGTATAATGAAAGTTCGGCGCACCCTAAAATATTGTGAAACATATCAATTTCGTGGTGGGCGCTTCCAAGAATAAGATAATAAATAATATCAAAAGAGAAAAACATACTCGTAATAACTATAGATCACAAATTCAGGTATCATGCTACAATCGATTTAAATGATGTTAACATAAAAATAGAGACTCTGAGAGGTATTCACTTCAAACCGTTTTAAGTAAGACTTACTCACTATAGATAGGCTCTTTCACATCTTGTATTGATGTAAGTAAGACATCTTGTACAAAAAAGTTTTGTTGTTTGTTGGGCTGGCTAGTAGTTAATGGGCTAATTGGGGAGCATATGTCAATTGGCTTCACAGGTTATTAACACTAACTAAGTAACTAGCAAATCCACTTCGGCATATACTTATCACAAATTCTTATTTCAGACGGAGGTATCCGTCTTAAGCTTAAGACGGATACCATATTCTCTCACAAAATACCCATCAAGGGTGAGTGGAGAGCACATGGGGGGAGCCCACCTTGTCCCCTTTACCCATTTCCTCACACAAAATACCCGTTGTAAGATCCGACCCGTCTTAAGCAAGACCTACTGTATACTTATATAAGCCCATTATCCTCACTAGGCAGGCTTCAGAATTCAGAGACCAACTCAAAGTCCTACAATCATTTTCAGCTCTAACTAACAAAAATACGATTCGTAGATAATGTTCTTTTGAATTGAAATTAGCTGAAATTTATTTAACTTCTAAGACTTGTCCCTAGTGGAGTAAACCTAAATATTGTGAATGTAAGGGAAGTAACCTTAAAAAGTACTTTCACTAGTCTAATTATTGTTCTATTTTCTCTCCAAAATTTATTCCAAATTATTGTTATTTTTCTAAACTTGCTATGTTAAATGGTAGCCTGTCACTATTACCCTTAATCTCTTTACTACCGCTAGGTAAATCAATTTTGACATTGTCCTCATTTCTTTTTTTTTTGAAGGGGTAGTATTATAATAGAAGCGAGAAAGATAAATAAAAAAATAAATAAAAGTTTCTCTTTTAGTAAAAGTTGTTTTTCCGTCATATACTTCGGGGGGTTTTCCAGTTCTTCCTGGATTTAGTTTTATTAGTAATATAGATAAGAGTAGTTCATTGATGATTCGTGGGATGTGCTTTCAAAGGCTACACGTTATTTGTCGACGATATTTTGAACTAGTTAAAGGTAAATTCTCATAATGAACCTCTAGTAATGATATTGTGCCAATTCCAGTTTTAGACTCCCGCAGACTGAATCAAACGAAGGATCACCTCAAAAAGCTGCATGAAAAGATCGATAAGAGAACGAGCCGAATTGTCAGATCTAGTTTTGAGATCCTTGGTTTAAAAGAGAAATACATTTCATAAGTTTCATTAGATTGGTTTGCGATTATGAATATCCTTTGTAAGTGTCGTAAGACGTTTTACTACTGAATTATTCTTTTCCTTAAGATAAAAAAAGAGTTTACTAGTAGGGATGGCAACGGGCCGGATCTGGACTGGGTCCAATAGGATCCAGATCCAGATCCACGACATGAACACTGGATCCAGATCCGACCCTGATCCGGCGGGTCTAAATTTTCCAGATCCAGATCCGTACCCTACGGATCCGGGTAGGATCCGGGTTACCCTACGGATCTTCTATACAAATATTTAAATTAAAAAAAAAAAACAAAAGAGTGATAGTCCAGTAGCAAATTTACCATCTTAATATTCATGAATTCAACACATAGGCAATTTGGCAATGCCACTTTGAATGGCACTAGCTTTAAAATCTTTCTTACAAATCCAAGAGTTACAATTTTACAAACCAAAGTCTTATAAAATGAAAATCCCACAAAATAAAAGTCGTCTTACAAAATACAACTTAAAAAATAACAAACTCCAACAAATACGAAGTTCTACAATCAAGCTCAATGAAAATCCCACAAAAATTTTGCTTTTTTTTTATTAGTAATGTTAAAACGGGTCCTAGGGTCGGATCCGGATCTTGACAATCAGATCCATATCCAGACCCGTTTTCAAATCAGTGGATCCGTATCCGATCCATATCCACAGGGTCCAAAAATTTGGGATCCATATCCTATCCATCAGGGTCGGGTCCAGCGGATCTGGACCGGATCCAGGATCCGTTGCCATCCCTATTTACTAGTGAGAGAGGTCCGATAAAAGGGAGATTTTTCTTATCGACCTAGATATTGACCTCCTCTTGAATCAACTCGACACACACCCATAGATTTAAATCGAGATTCTTAGAATCTTCCTCACGGAAAGGAGAAGAAGACGGAACTATTGTTCTCCTTGATTTTTCTTCATGGGAGTTCCCGTTTGGATATAATTTTTAGAGGTGAGGGGACGTACCCTAAAGTAAGAAAAACATTATGAGTGGAAAAACTGGATATTTCTACCAATTAAAAAATTTTCATAGTATTGGGACGAAATACTTAATTTGTTCTTAGATTGTTTTTTGTTGGAAAAAGTATAGTTCGTAGATTTTGCCGAGACGGTATGGGAGTTCCTTTATCCTCAGCGTGCGACATCGGTTCAACTTCACAAGTACCATCGAATTCCATGGTACTATCAGAACTAATGTCAACTCCGCCTTGCTCAGTACCAACCACATTGTTGAACAACGATACATTACTACCAGACCCAACTTCACACTTGTCAACCACATTATCAGCAAGAGGCTTCTTATCTTTAATGGAATAGTCCAATGGGTCGAAAGGATAAGCAACTCGTATCCCATTAAGGTTTACTACTAATCTATCAACCACAGAAACGGACTCATAGTTAACATCTTTATTGTCCAAGTCAAGTTAAACAACATACTTATAGTCCTTCAGAATTTCCTTAAAGAGATTCAACTGTGAATACGCTAAGCACCTACGATAAAGAGCTTTAACTAGAGTTGGCAGTCGGGCCAAATGCACGACGGGCTACACGAATCCGGCCCAACACGGCACGAGCCCGAGCGAAAGTTCGAGCCAGCACGGGTCCGACACGACGGGTAGGGAGGCGGGCCACGACGCGGCTAATAGAGAAATCCCCTTGCCAAGGCACGGCCCGAGATAGGCACGGCGGGCCTGACACGGCTGCACGGCCCAAGCACGGGGTCTCATTCGAATTTATAATTAATTACATTAATATTTAGTTGATTATACATTATTAATTAAGTAACTAATAAATTATATATTTTTAAATCATTATTAATATTTCTTATTCATTATTAATAATTTATTTTTTAAAAAATTTATTTTTTTTTAAAAAAAAAATTACATTGGGCCGGCCCGGGTCAGGCACGGCACGAGCCCGATTTTCCCGGGCCAATGGCCGGGCTGCGGCAGCGGGTAGAGGTGGTCGGGCCGGCACGACACGGCCAAGTGGACCGGGCCTGGATCGGGCCAAAATTTGGGGCTGACACAATGGGCCGACACGACACGGCCCACCGCCTACCCTAGCTTTAACATTGCTAAGTCAAAACCAAAAAGTTTCAACTTGAAGCAAGTGATCATTTTAAAACGAGAGATACCCACCACTTGAAGAGCAAGAAGTACAAGCCTCTTAGCTATGGGCCCTAACAGACCCAAATAATTTATTGGCCCAATATGAAGTTGCCAAGTGGTCCAAACATTGAGTATTGTGAAACAAGAAATGAGGGGAATCTTCGGAATCTCGAAGCAACCAATAACATGGAGGCGACTACTACACGACAGTTGTTTGTTATAAACATTTGTGTTTTGACATTTTCTGTGCAAAATTTCTTATACGAAGGACAATAGGATAGGAATCAGGATTCGTTAGGTTTTGCTCAAATCATGCTACCCATTATATTTGCTTATGATTAGTGTATAATAAACTCAAACACCTACAACTTTTTATTAGCTTATGATTAGTGTATAAACTCAAACACTTGCAACTTTTATTTTGTGGCGCCTCACACTTTGTAAGAGTCAAACTTGTACTCCCTCCACTCAACTTCACACTACACTATTGCTTTATCACATTTGTCAACGCATGTTTTGCATCGTAAATAACTTTAGCTACGTATTTGAAAAAATTATAAAAGTTAGATATTTTTAATGTACTCCTAAAGACGAATCAAACGAGATCCCACTTGAATATATTTTCACTTATATATCGAGAGAAAATTGGAGTTGAATGCTCACTTGTAAATAGTGTACAAAAAGATACATACCATGTGGAGTTGAATGGAGGTAGTATAAAAATAGTAGAGAATTTTGATGACACCGAAATTTATCTCGAAAAAGAATCAAAAAAAATATACGTAGTTTATGATTAATTTTTCTGTCCTATGTTTACTGGGCATATGTTAAGAAAGGGCCAAAAAAGGAATTAATCAAATGATGTCCGTGTGGGAAATGAAAATGTTTCATACTCCCTCCATTATTGAATACTTGACGTTTTAGAAAAAAAACACAGTTTTTAATAAAATCTTTACTCATGATTATGGTATTGTTAAGTAGCTTTGGAAATAGAAAAATGTCGACCTAAGTTGACGTTTTAAATGCTGTATTGCTTTTAATTGTTGTGAAAAAGTTGCTGTCAACTTGTTATAATGATTACTCCGTATATTGGAAAGGATAAAGTCTTATGGGAATTCTTCAACTGAAAAAATATTATCTTAATAAAAGGAAAACGTCAAGTAAAAAGTAAAAAAAATACCAAGTCTTTAAACGACATATATTCTATAATGGAGGGAGTATACAATTACTTTTTTCTTTACTGGGTAGGAAAAACATTTAAATCTTTTCTTTTTTAAACTTCTTAACATGTGCCCAATGGACATAAGATAGAAAATTCGTTTTTAAAAATACTTTTGAACTTGCCAAAATTGTGTGTTTTGCCAAGTTTAAGATTTTAGTAAATAAAAGCGATTTTTTTTTATCAAACTACCGTTACACAACTAACTATTTCACGCTTTACGACTCATTCGAAACTATTTGTTCCAAATGGGTCCACGTCATCACATATTTTTTTTCCCTATTTTTAACAAAGCCGCTAGCAAAGGCAACGACTCATGTCTAAAATGCAAAGCCGCTGGCCTTACTCACGGCTTCCTAAATTCCTAAAAAAACACCAGCTTATTTGAAGCAGAATGTCAGGGGCCGATATCTCTTGACACCCGCAAGCAAGCCATTTGGTTATCCCGCACGATCCAAGGATCAATTCCCAATATGCAAACCATTTGGTTATCCCGCACACTCGCTTTGATGACTAAGAGTTTTGAGATGGAGATTGAAGTGAAAAGAACACCCCAAGACATTTGTATAAAGCTTGAATGAATCTCTCAATCACTCAAATAGAAATGTACATGCTTTGGCCTATTTATAGACCTCTTATCTTACCGCTAGACCTTCTAGAAAGTTCTACACATAGTGTATACTACAACCTCCTAGAACGTTCTAGACACTATTCTAGACCACTCTACATGACATTTTATTACATAGAAGATATATCTAGAATGAACAATATAGACACCTTCACACTATTCTAGAATATTCTAAACACTAGAATACTCTAGATTACTCTATACGATTCTAAAATATTTCGGACACCTCCTGAATATTCTAAAAGGATTTACCTTGTTCTAGAAACTTCTAGTAACTTTAGACAATTCCGAAAACCCCTAGAAAAGCCTTGTATCTTCTAAAAATATCCATCGGTTAGCCAATCAAGCGATTTTACCCGAGCATAGAATCATTTACGAATCGGTGAGTCGTCATCCGTGACAAGAAGCTTCTGTTGATTTGCCAAAAATTATGCACAAACAAGCCGCCGGTGAGGCCATCGGTTTCACCTAAAAATAAACAAGCAAGCCGCTGGTGAGGCCCACGACTTGTAATTTACGAAAAAAAAACTACAACTGTCATAATTAGAAGGTTTTGTGAAGGGAAATATGGTGTTTTTCGAGTTTAGGGTTTGGATAAATTTTGGGGATATTTTTGTTGATGTCGAGTGAGAGTGATGTGAGCAGTTTGTTTTATATATCAGACCAAGCCGTTGGCCTCACCAGCGGCTTGCTTGTTTTTAGGTGAAACCGCTGGCCTCACCATCGGCTTGCTTGTTTTTAGGTGAATCCGCTTATGTGCATATTTTTTTTTGTCAAATCAAGAGAAGCTTCTGCCTCAAATAAATTAAACTGATATTTTTTTAGGAATTCAGGAAGCCGTGGGTAAGGCCAACGACTTCGCATTTTAGTCATAAAGCCGCTGGCTTTGTCGGCGACTTTGTTAAAACTGGGAAAAAAAATATATATGTGATGACGTGGGTCGTGGACCCATCTGGAACAAATAGTTTCAAATGAGCCCTAAAGCATGGAATAGTTATTTGGTTAACGCTAGTTTGATAAAAAATCTACTAAAAGGACTTGCAAAAACCTAACCAAACACATATTAACTCTTTTTCTCAACCAAGTTTTATATGTAGATATTGTTATGAAATATCTAATAGATATTATATTGATGTCCATATAGTATCATATCTCTAGGAGATATTCTGTTACCTAAATACAATGTATCCCTCTACTATATATATACCCCTTGCCTATGAATAAAATAGATACACTTTTGTCTCTACTCTCTCATTCATAACATGTTATCATCACGAGTCTCTAACCCTAATTTTAATTTTTCAATCAACGCGTCATCGTTTAATCATGTCAAATTTGGCCAAACTTGATTTTGCGGCCTTGGATATCTCTGGCAATAATGATTCTGAATGGGTATTGGATGCTGAAATACACCTTGACGCTAATAGTCTTGGTGATACTATTAAAGTGGGAAATACTGCGTCCGCCCAAAATAAGGCAAGAGCTATGCTTTTTCTCCGTCGTCATCTTCATGAAGCGCTGAAATATGAATATTTAACTGTAAAAGATCCTTTGATCTTATGGCAAAATCTGAAAGAAAGGTATGACCATCTCAAAACAGTAATTCTTCGTAAAGCTAGATATGACTGGATTATGGGTGATAATGAGACGAGACATCTCGCGAGCAGCTCGAGATCGGCTTGGTCAAAACTCGGTCAAAGCTCGGTCAAAGCTCGGCTCGTGTGAGCTCGGCTCGAGAGTTTAACGAATCAAGCCGAGCAAACGCTGGCTCGGCTCGAAAAGTTCGCGAGCAATTCGAACTTGTGTAATTAGATAAGATATTGCTCCTATACTATTTTATAAAAAATATTTTATCATGATTATATATTTGTAGCACATATATCAAATATCTAACTTATTTGCCAAACATTTTTACATATATCCTTCGAGCCTTGTTTTTTAAAATATCGGAAGACAAAAACTAAAAAAATGACAATTATATATATGCTTGATTTGAGCTCGAGCTGGCTCGAGCTCTCTATAAAGCTCGCAAACTTGATAACGAGCACATTTTTTTCAAGCTCGAGATCGGCTCGAGCTCGAGTTTTGGTTCTTGAGCACAAACCGAGCAAGGCCAAGCTCGGCTCGGCTCAATAGCACCCCTAGACTGGATACACCTGAGATTACATGATTTTAAATCTATCAGTGATTATAATTCAGCTATGTTCAGAATTACTTCATAGTTAATTTTATGTGGAGAAAAAGTATATGACGCAGATATGTTAGACAAAACATATCAAATCTTTCATGGTTCACAATTGCTCCTGTCGCAGCAATATCGTCAGAGAGGTTTTAAGAAATACTCTGAACTAATCTCTTGTTTACTAGTGGCTGAACAGAAGAATGAAATATTGTTAAAAAACCATCAATCTCTTACAACTGTTATTGATCCATTCCCTGAAGTGAATGTGACAAAGTATGATAATAAAACAAATATTCGGGTCATGTCAGAAGTTGTGGCCCTGGACGTGGACGAGGAAATTATCGAGGTGGTAGAGGTGGAAAGTTTAAAAAATCACATTCTCACCAAAAGGGGGAAAAAAAATAGTCCACATGACAAGAATAGAAAAGGTGATTAAAATCCATGCCACCGTTGTGGCAGTAAAGGCCATTGGGCTCGTACCTGTCGTACGCCTCAACACCTAGTAGAGCTTTATAACAATTCTTTCGAAAATAACAAAGGGAAGAATATAGAAGCAAATTTTACTGCCGAGAATGAAAATACTGAGAAAAATTATGCTGATGGTAGTAGTAATCTACCTTTCATTTCTGGCGAATTTATGGATTTGGATATCTCAGATTTCTTTTCAGCTCCTATTGGAAAAATTGACCATTTGATTGAAGACGAAAGTGCCCAAAAATTCGACTAAAAATTTATTGGTATTAATTAAGTTATTTATTTTTCGTTTAGTTCGTTATTCCTTTGTTTTTAGATATTATTACGTATGTTTTTTTAGATAGTTTCATGGACACTATTAATAATTTTGTTTTGGTAATCGCATTTTGAATTTAATTATAATGTTACAGCTTTATCTTTGCCAAGTTATTATTAAATATATGGTTTTAATATCATGAACTTGCGAAATAATAAAAATACGACATTGGTAACATAATACGTAATCAACACCTTAGATTAGCAACTTGCGTAGTAAAGGTCCTAGTAGCCATCACATGTTTACCGCATACGTTTGATACATGTTTATTAACCACATGACATTCATACGTATTATTGAGTGATTGCCACATGTTTCATATTTGCCACATATTTCATATAAAGTAATGATAATGTCAGGGTAAATATTTTACATAGAGTATTTATTTTCTTATTTATTAATTTACGCATGTATCTTATCACATATAATTTATTCTATGAAGATTATGGGAGCTACACCTGAAGATGTATGCCTCGCGGATATTGCGACTACGCACACAATCTTAAAAAATAGAAGTATTTTATTTGTCGTAAAGAGTAAAAGACGAATATTTGTACAATTGCTGGTAGTACAAAATTAATTGAGGGCTCCGGAAGAGCTAATATTTTGTTGCCTAATGGAACAAATATTGAAATTCAGGAGGCTTTATAGTCTCCTAGATCTAAAAGGAATTTGCTGAGTTTTAATGATATCCGCATAAATGGATTTCATGTTGAGACATCAAATGAGAAAGAGATTGAATACCTATATATCACACGTTCAAATTTGAACAATAAAAATGTGTTGGAGAAACTACCAGCATTGTCCTCTGGCTTGTATTTTTTGAACATTTGTGCAATTGAATCTCATGCACTAGTAATCCAGAAGTTTACAGATAAAAACAACTTTATTGTTTGGCATGACCGGTTTGGCCATCCCGGATCATTAATGATGCGAAAAATCATTGAAAATTCATGTGGATATTTATTGAAGAACCAGAAGATTCTTCAATCTAATGATTTTTCATGTGCTGCTTGTTCACAAGGCAAACTAATCATTAGACCATCTCCTACAAAGATAGGGAATGAATCTCTTACATTTTTGGAAAGAATACAAGGTGATATTTGTGAACCTATACATCTACCAAGTGGACCATTTCGATACTTTATGGTATTAATTGATGCATCAACCAGATGGTCACATGTGTTCTTGTTATCAACTCGCAACCTAGCGTTTGCGAGATTATTAGCTCAGTTGATAAGATTAAGAGCTCACTTTCCAGATTATCCCATTAAAAATATTCGTTTTGACAACGCTGGTTAATTACATCCAGTAGTAGCATATGTTCAGTCTAGGGGTGAGCAAAACCGTATATCCGATACGGTTTTAAAAACCGTATCGGATATCCGGTTTAAAAATCTCAATTTTGAGTATCCTTATCCGATACGGTTTTTCCGTATATCCGGAAACCGTATATCCGGTTTTTCCGTATATCCGGTATCCGGTTTTCCATTTAATTTATGTAAAATTTTATGTCTTATTTTTATTTTTTTGTGATTTTATGATTTTTCTTAATAAGTTAAAAGAGTATCATATATTATAAGAATAAATAACTTAAAAATGTATAAAAGTAATAAGATTGAGTCACGGATATACTCGACGTTTAGTGGTTTTATGATTTTATTTTTATATTTTATATTAAAAATAGGAACCGTATCGGAAACCGTATATCCGGTTTCATATTTTGCCGATACGTATCCGATACGGTTTTTTATAAACCGTATCGCATATACGTAAATTCGTATCGGATATACGGAAATCCGTATAATTGAAACCGTATATCATATCGGATACGTATATTAAAACCGTATCGTATATTTTTGCTCAGCCCTAATGTTCACACTCAGGCCTTGCTGAGTCATT
This sequence comes from Heliosperma pusillum, assembly GCA_022085475.1. Classification (NCBI taxonomy): domain Eukaryota; kingdom Viridiplantae; phylum Streptophyta; class Magnoliopsida; order Caryophyllales; family Caryophyllaceae; genus Heliosperma; species Heliosperma pusillum. The sequence goes on from JAIUZE010066235.1 coordinate 200,932, forward strand.
AATAAAACGCATTCAATTGATTGCAAGACCAATGCTTATGAGGTCTAAATCGCCTATCTCAGCATGAGGGCATGCCGTTTTACATGCAACAACATTAATTCACACCAGACCAACAAATTATCATAAATCATCTCCCCTAAAGTTAGTTTTTGGTCATGAACCAAATGTATCCCATCTAAGATTTTTGGTTGTGGTGTATATGTTCCAGAAGGTTGGAATATATGTTGGTTTCGAATCTCCATCGATTATTAAATATTTAGAGCCATCTACAGGAGATTTATTTACGGCCCGTTTTGCTGATTATCATTTTGATGAATCAGTTTTCTCAACATTAGGGGGAGAAAACAAACAACTGGTAAAAGAGATAAGCTGGAATGAATTATCATTATCTTATTTAGATCCTCGCACTAAACAATGTGATCTTGAAGTTCAAAGGATAGTTCATTTACAACAGTTAGCAAATCAACTGCCAGATGCTTTCACTGATCCAAAAGGAGTGATAAATTCTCATATACCAGCTTTAAATGCTCCAGCTAAAATCAATGTCCCTGAAGGATTTTTACTTGCAAATGAGTCTAAGGCACGCATGAAGCGTGGTAGACCTATTAGCTCCAAAGATAAAAATCCTCGTAAACAAAAAGGAGCAAAAGTCTATGATGACAATGTTGAGGATATGGTAGCTTTTGAAAAGCCCCCTGAAAATTTTGTAGACATGACTGATAATATCAATCTAGAAGAGACTCAGGTACCTGAAAATAATGATTGTGAAGAGATCTCGATAAATTATGTCATATCTAGACAAACATGGAACCGAAATAAAATCGACGTCAATGATGGTGTTTTTGCATTTAATGTAGCGCTTGATATCATGCATGAAAATGAGGATCATGAACTAAAGTGTGTGGATCAGTGCAGACGTAGAATTGATTGGCCAAAATGGAAAGATGCTATTGAGGCAGAATTAAAATCACTGGCCAAATGAGAGGTGTTTTAGTCAGTAATTCGCACACCCAGTGGAGTAAAGCCTGTGGGGTACAAATGGGTGTCTGTGCGAAAAAGAAATGAAAATGGTGACATAGTCAGATACAAGGATTGTTTAGTTGCACAAGGTTTTTCACAAAGACCTGGTATTCATTATGAAGAGACATACTCTCTTGTAATGGATGCAACTACTTTTCGTTATTTGATAAGTCTGGCTATGAGGGAAGGACTTGATTTACGTCTAATGGACGTTGTCACAACTTATTTGTATGGCTCACTTGATAATGAAATATACATGAAACTCCCTGAATGCTTTAAGCTTCTCGAGACAATGAAATCAAGTCCACGTGCGCAGTATTCAATCAAATTAAACAAGTCTTTGTACGGTTTAAAATAGTCCGGACGTATGTGGTATAACCGTCTCAGTGAATATTTGTTAAAGGAAGATTATAAAAACGACCCTATTTGTCATTGCCTCTTTATAAAGAGGTTAGAATCCGGATTTGTTGTTATTGCTGTTTATGTTGATGATTTGAATATTGTTGGGACTTCTAACGAGATTTCAAAAGCTGTTGAATGCTTGAAAAAAGAATTTGAGATGAAAGATTTGGGAAAGTCAAAATTTTGTCTTGGTCTACAAATCGAACATCTGGAAAATGGGATCATGTTACATCAAGGAACCTATATTGATAAAGTGCTAAAACAATTTAAGATAATGGATAGAGCACATCCTTTGAATATTCCAATGGTGGTAAGGACACTTGATGTGATGACCTCGAGAGGAAAATAAGAAGGTTCTTGGTCCTGAAGTACCATACTTGAGTGTCATTGGAGTCTTGATATATCTTGCTAGTCATACACGGCTCGACATATCATTTTCAGTAAATCTATTAGCAAGATATAACTCTTGTCCAACTCAAAGAAATTGGAATGGTGTTAAACATTTACTTCGATATCTTCGAGGTACGTCTGATATGGGTTTATACTATTCTAGTAAATGCAAAACAGAGTTAGTTGGTTTTGCGGATGCAGGTTATTTGTCTGATCCACATACTGGTCGCTCGCAAACTGGATATGTGTTTACATGTGGCAATAGTCCCATCTCATGGCCCTCTATGAAGCAAACTATAGCCGCCACTTCTTCCAACCATGCAGAGTTGTTGGCAATTCACGAAGCTAGTCGATAATGTGCATGGTTGAGATTAGTTATTCAGCACATTGAAGGATCATGTGGTTTACCCAAAAAGAATTCACCAACTATTTTACATGAAGATAATACTGCGTGCATTGCTCGGCTCAAGTCGGGATTCATCAAAGGTGATAGAACGAAGCACATTTTGCCGAAATTCTTTTTCACTCATGATCTTCAAATGGATGGTGTCGTCAGTGTTCAACAAATCCGCTCTAGTGAAAATCTTGCAGATGTGTTCACAAAAGCGCTTCCAAGAAAGACATTTGAGAAGCTAATCAATCAGTTGGGATTACGTCGTGTCAAGGATGTCAAACGATGCATAGAAGAGGGGGAGTAAATACGCGTTGCACTCTTTTTCCCTTAGCCATGGTTTTTTCCCACCGGGTTTTCCAGGCAAGGTTTTTAACGAGGCAACACTTAGTGCGTATTATGAAGATCATTGTACTCCTTTTCTTTATTAGTTTTTTCTATCATAGGGTTTTCCTAGTAAAGTTTTAACGAGGCATTTTCTCCAGTGATGGACATCCAATGGGGAGTGTTATGAAATATCTAATAGATATTATATGGATGTTCATATAGTATCATATCTCTAGGAAATATTCTGTTGCCTAAATACAATGTATCCCTCTATTATACATACTCCTTGCCTATGAATAAAATAGATACACTTTTGTCTCTATTCTTTCTTATATTTCTCTCTCATTCATAACAAATATAAGATTATGTAAAATCAAATTTTATATCTCATACACTATATCCACCCTTATTAATTATGTAAAAGAGGAACACTACACAAATAAAAATCCACTATTTTATACTCTAAAATCTTTAAAAATTACAAAAATTCTGAAATTCCAAATACCATAATTCCTCCAACCTTTCAAGAGACTAAAATGATTTTTTTTTGATAAAAAAGAAAGAAAAAGAAAAGCGCATAATTGCACGACATCAATCTCCCGTGGTGAATATTGAATACTTTATTCTCTGTTGTTGCAGGCCATTTGTATTATCAGGTGGCCAGATACTCCATTTTCCGCCCCAAAAAAAAAAATTAAAACAAAAAGAAAACATTACTGAAAACCCCCATTTTTGAAAAACACAAAAAAACAGGTTAGTGAATTAATGGTGTGTTTCGTTTCATCAATCTGGTAATCAAAAACCCTAATCACCATTTTTATCATAACTCAAAGTTTATACTAATACTACCCTTCATTCCTTCAAACTCAACTGGTATACACCTAACAAAAAGTCTTCAACTTTGTTGCTTGTTTTTGTTAAGTTCATTTTCTTTCGTTAACTTTTACTCCCGCTCATTCAACAGATTATTTACGTTTGTTTATAATGTTTTCTGGTGAATAAAGACGTAAAGAATCTGTTGAATAGGCAACTTTTGCCGTATTTCATTATGTAAATTTCTAACTGTTTATTGACTTTCTATATTTTGATTGTGTTTTCTTTTTTGTTAAGTGAGTAATAAATGAGTTTTGATGATATGTACTCCATATATATAATTATATATATACTTGAACAGGAAATAAATGCATTGCATTGACATATACATATATGATTGTTGGATTTTTAACTGTTTACATATAATGCTACAAATTTCTAAAATGGGGAGATGTCTATGAAGTATACTTGGTTTCTGATTTTAATACGAGTCGATACCCTGACTATAGTTTTTCTTTTCGTGTTTGTTTGTTGTTTTGATTTGGCATTCGACAAGGTACATTGTTGTACCTCTGGACTGTCTGGTGTAAAAACCGCTTGGCTTTTTCACCTGAACAAATTTACTTATCACAAGCGGAAACATAGATACAGGTGTATTGGATGGTGATGCTTAATTGTTAGTTCCTTATACAGGAAATGTTGCTGCGAGGCACTGGTTTCGTCATTTGCGTAATTTTGGGTGTCTTTTGCGCCATTGCTTGCCTGGCAGAATGTGGAAGATGTCCTTTGGAAGGGGTCTGCAAACCTGTAGACTGTAGTACATGTCCTAGTCGTTTCCTGAATACCCGCTCGAGCTATTTGGGTTTGGATTATGGGCTTGGATGTCATCATAATGTTCCTGTCCTACAAAATGTTTCTAATCACTCCAAACTTATGATTCTGAAATTGATGGTTCAGAGCCTAAATTACTTAGATGCGGATAGTATCACAAGCGTGTGTGAGTGTCCAAGTGTCATACTCATGCCCAAGTGTCAAATGTCTAATACGAGTATGCAAGGTAACATGGAGAGTCAGAGCACCATGAGTGTGTTATATGAGCTCGATGATAATGAACCTTTTTTCCCACTGGTCTCCCGAGACATATACTTTGCCAAATCAGTTGCTGTCAAAAATATGATCCAACAACCTGTAATGGTGCATAATAGTCGCTTGCCGTCACCTTGGTTAAGCAATCTAACCCACCATGATTCAACTGATACAAGGGGGTCTGGATTTTTTGCGTTGATAAATACATCGACTCAGGCTTTTCTACATCCGTATAACATGGTTTCACTAGGACCCGTCTTATCTCATCATTCAGTTATGCCAAGTATGAATCTTGACCTCATTATGAACTTGCCTTCATCTCTAGATGGATCGTATCCTATCAATTTACATTTTATCGAGGATGCTAGCTTTGGGCTTATGGTGAAGAGGGGTCTTAATTTTAAGCAAGCAAGTGGTATCTCTATTAACATGCTTAATCTCTACATTGCCATGGTTCTAGCTGCTGTTCTTATGTTCCTCCTATTCTGGCTCATAATGCCCCGAATGGTACCGACTCATTCTGTGGATTACTCGATCAAAGGTGACAAGAGATTCGTTCAAGTTTTAAGGCCAAAACATAAGTCATCAACTATGCATCTCAGTCAGAGGAATAGAAAGTTGGTTAAATCGACTAAAATGGCTCACTTTAAATCAGTTCAAAGAGATGAATCTAGTTTTTCACCCTCACTGCTTTCTAAGCCTGTAATAATAGACAGCAACGGTGGCAAATTTGAGGAATCACCATCCGTTTCGACCACAGTTAGAACACGGAAGGACAAGAGGAAGCGACCTAGAAAGAAAAATGGTGTTACTTCCGGAATAATCGCGCATATGGATGTTTTGAATCATAATGGAAATTCTAAAACCACAAGCCCCCTATCACCGGAAGATAGTCTTTTTCGTGGATCCTCTAGTTTATTCATTCGTGACACAATTGTTACGTTTCCTGCGTTAGAAAGGTCCGTCTTGGACCCACCAATCTCCGCTTCTTCTAGATTTGCAGTCTCTTCACTTTCTCGGGCTCCTGGGCCGAGAAGTAAGACACTGAAAGCAGTTCAAGCAGAGGAAAGAGGAGATTATGATGACAGATTTAGGTACGATATTTGGGGTGATCATTTTTCTCGAATTGGCCTGATGTTCACGCCAGACGACGGTCCATTTGCTAGGTTGTCGGAACCTATGGAAGGTGTTTCTCATAGTTTCTTTGTAAGGGATCCATTACAAACCCTGATGAGAAATTCTGCTCCTACACCTGTAACCGTAAGTTTATCCATTGAAGAAATTTAACCAGAAAAAAAAATCAAATTCTTTGGTGCCTTATCTCCTTATGCTTCTCATCAATCTATTTTTTGAACTTCGACTTATAGTTTATTTGCGCAACTTTTTTTGAAGCTAAGACACGAAATAGGCATGGTATTAGCTACATTAGTATCCCCTGTCCTACTCCTAGATATCAGTTCTATCCGACAATTGTAGTCGAGTCTAAGTAGCCTGCTTATAAAATACGACGTATTTAGGAACTTGCCGAAAATGCAAACATCAGCTGAGTTCCTGATAGAATAAACACAACTATCCGTCTTCAACTTGTGACGGATAGTGCCTTTAGCGTGACTAACTGATAAATAAATGTGAATAAGCATCGTAAACCGGACATGACAAGGTTCAGTTCCTCATTTTTGTAAACTGAAGGAAACAAGCACTGTGATCAAGTTGATTAGGGGCATATGGTATGTTTATGGTTGGGTGAGAAAACAAGTGCAAGTTGTTAGTGCAATTGTACAGTTGCTCTCAAATTGGTGATACAAAATGGAGAGGAAAAAGGATGTAAGAACATTAATCTTTGTATCAAGTCTTATTTCAACATCAAGATTAACTTTGTTTTGCACTATGTAAAATACTATGGAGTATATGAGAATTTACAATTGAAGAACGAAGTTTATGGACAGAAATTAATAAATAATACGGAAAAAACCATTGCTTTTTTTTTTTCTAAAACGATCTATAAATCGAAATGGAGTAAGTATAAGAATGAGAGTAAATACAATCATAGTCGCTAGGTTAGTAGATTTTATAGAAACCGTGGCGTCCTGTTGGAATATTAATCCACATGTTAGTGTCTCATATTGTTAAAGAGAAAAAAATTGTATCACTTTAAAACAGAGGGGCTACTCCTATTGTTGTCAATTAGTTTTAGGATGTAACCTTCTTTGTGTAGTCAAGTGGTCCGCCTCTCTTTCGTTTGGGGTGACTCAACCCGTTTGCATGTTCTTAATGCCCAACGAAAGGCTAAGTTGGCCGATTGACACGATTCCCTTAATCAAGTGACCAATGATTAGACTATGCGACCTCCAAAAGAGAAACTTGTGATTCTTAAAGCCTCTCCTTTACCTTCATTTAAAGCCTACATACTAATGCACTTTTCAAACCTCTGGACAACCTAATTAATGCTATTAGGAAAATAACTAGACTCTAGGGGTTGTTTGGTTGCCATCTTAATTCATGGGAAGTAGAAATTCCCATGAATTGACAAAATTGGATGTTGTTTGGTTGCCCAATTCATGGGAAATAGAACTTCCCAAGGAAGTCTAATTCCTACCTAATGTAGGAAGTCACTTACCTAGCCCCCTAGGTAAGTGCAACTTCCCACATGAATTCACTTCCAACATGGCAACCAAACAATTTTATGCAATTCACATGAATTGCAACTTCATGTGAATCTAATCTTCCCGGGAATTCCATCTTCCCATGTTCAACCAAACAACCCCTAGATCTATCAAACGGCAGTAAGTTTCATCGAAGACGGGTATATCCGTCTTCAATGAAGATGGGTCGCATTCCCTTTCACAAGGAGGCAAGTGGAAAACTAAATGGATCCCCACTTGCCTTTCCAATTGTTTTAAATTTTCATTATCATGTAGTTTAACACAATAATAAATATTTTTATTTAATATATTCAATAAAGTTGTACGACATTCAACATTTACTACATGTACTGATGTACATGCCAAACACTACTGAGGTAAAATTATGTTCAAACAAATATAAACATATTCTATCTCAAGGAAGTTAACCATGTCAACCAGCTCCAAGCCCCATTTTGACCCATTGTTAACGGGTCATTTTGACTTCATGTATGTTTTGGGTTTAGGTCAAAAGAAACGAGTTATTTTTAGGTCGGATCAAATTTTAGCTTAGGACAACTTTTAATACTTGTAACCTCTTGTGTTGTAAACTTATTTTCTTATATTTATGGTCATGGCCACACAATTGAGACAAAATCGAAACTCAATTCGCAGTGTCCTACTCCTGATCCGTCTTTATACTGTAGCCTTGTTGGGGCTGCGAAATTTGCTTATTGAGCTTCATCACCCCCTTTCCAAGGCAACCCTTGTCTATTATCACTATTGAAATTCAGTAATTAACGGCCACATTAGTTGTGGCTGTTACATTATCTTTGTGATAAAGAGGTGACATTAAGAGGTGAATAATGAGCCATTAAATCAGTATTTAATCATCATTATTCTCCTTAAATTCTCCCTTTGTAACATCTACTTAAAGTAATATAAAAGGACATCTCTTATATGAGAAGAGAGGAGATAGACAACAACAAGATATAATACACAACCTCAATTAGAAATATACACTATCACTACGGTTAAGCTCTCCATCATATTGGAGCTTTGGAATTTGGGGTGTGGCAATATCCGGTGACTCTAGTAGCCACCGGGATAAGTCTCGGTTTCGGTTTCGTGGATAGAAAGCGGCACGTCGATCATCGTACCTATTCCGCTATTAAGGTACGTATATTTTCCAACAGTGGTATCAGAGCCAATCGTGTTCGGCTTCTGTCCCGATTTGATTGTAGCGTTTGTATCAGACCATAAGCATCTTGATTATGTTTATTTTTTTTAAGATGATGATTGTTCTTCTCACTTATCTGATGAGCGTGTAAGTCATGTGTCATCGCCCTTTAAATCGTCCCATTTTTTTTGTTCCGATGTCTGCCAGTCGCGGTAGTCTGGCAGTCTCATGCTGGAAGTAGATTAACGACCGACATCGAAAACCGCGCGTGTGGAGCGTGAGTTGGATAATTAGACTCAACAGACATCGATCTATGTGACGATGGTTGTAGTTTGGGTTATAGAGGGTCAAGTAATTAAGGTGGTGAGATTTTGCTTCTGTGTGAAGAATGTCAAGCCATTATTTTTCCAATAATACAAATTGAGATGGGTTCTTCAATTTTGTAAGAAAGGTGACGGAATGGGTTCCCTATTCCATTTTTCTTTTTACAGGAAAGAAGGGATGATTGTTTTTGGGTTGTTTATAATCTTTCAATGGATGCTTATATTTTATGTTTGAGTTTGTGTAAAGATGATTCATGAATGCCATGATTAGTGTATGGACATCCTGTAGGCATGTGTTTTTATCTTGTCAAATAGGAATTTTTTTTGTACTCCAATGTTTGGCATCTCATGGATTGTTACCTTACTCATATAAGTATCATTTGTTTTATATGCAATGTCTTGTAATGAGTTCATTCCAATTCTATCCAAGTATGGGACTTTTATAAATACAAATGCGTCTTGTATAGTTCTATTGTTATATTTTTGTAGAATGAGTTTCTACTAAATTTTTATACATAAAATGTGAATTTGTTATTACACCGTATTTAATATCTTAGTGATATTTTTTATTTATTTATGCTAATTAGTTTAGCAAATTTATAATTATATGAATATGTTTCATATACAATACGGACCATATAAATATGTTTTATATGTATAAAAATGTGTGGAGCATATAAATATTTTTTCTACATATGATTGTGTTTCATAGGTATTAGTTAAATTCCTTAGTGATTTTTAGTATGACCTTGTTATTTATGAATATGTTTCATAAAAGTTTATTTTACGTGTTAGTGACGATATATTTTATGATTGTGTTTCATACTCCGCATATATATATGAGTTTGGACCATGTAAATTTGTTTTATGTGGGTTTCAATATCGTTCGTCATATAAATTAATTATATTTTATGAGTATGTTTCATAAAATTTTATCTTACGTGTAAATGGTAAATATCTAGGTGATATTTTATAAGTCACGTAATAGTTGTCTTTGTATGTAAATTTTAAAATGTCTTAGTGACTTCTTTTTTTTAAGCAATAAGCTAGCAAATTTATGGGTGTGAGAAATACTAATGTTTGACTTCGTGACAAAATCAGTATATGCTACTCATAATTATTTGTATATTGTCTTTTACAAGATAAAGATAGAACTTACGAATCCGTTTCGTTTATTTTATCTTGTGAAAGTTGTGTAATTTTGTATTACATTTACATATAGATTAAAAAAATATCTTATTGACATTTGTTGTTCTTGAGATTTTATAACTTACATACAAGGCGTATATCATAATGATATAATGGTTATTGTAAATTTGCTTTACAAAAGGACTCGTTTTTTTTTACGAGGGTTTTCGTAAATTTGTTTTACGAAATGGCCTATTTCTTTGTGATATAGTAAATTGTGAGTTTATGTAATTTTGTTTTACATAAATAATCTATATCTTTGTGGTATACTTGTACATGTAAATTTGTTTTACATAAGAAATTCCGTTATATCTTAGTGATATGTTAATTTATGTAATTTTTTGTCTTACATAAATAATTTATATCTTACTGATATATTATAAAGTGTAAATTTAGTATTTACATGAGAGATGAGAAAGAATTTAATACATATTAGTTGTGTATCAATTTTTTTTTTTACACGACCATATGTGAGATGATCAAGGAATTTTAATTATTTTAAACATGCAAATTTGTTTTGTATAGTGTTTGTCTAATATCTCAGTGATATTATTGTTTGTGCCAATTTGTTTGGTCGATACTATAAGGGTAAAGCTAATTTATTTAGCGTTTTGTAATGGTTATTTGATTTCGTTTCATTTAATCTTAAGAGTTAATTAAATTGTTGAAATTTCTTGTTTATGGCGTTTGTGATGATTATGAGCTTAGCGAAATTTTCGAACGAACAATATAAATGAAGGTGTTTTAATAATTTAATTTTTTGAATTGTGCCTTTATCCATATACTTGTGTATGACAAGTGTTTTGGTGATTTGTTCACCATTGGTAAAGCGGTTTGAACTTGAATAACTAGCGTGATAAGATTTAGTATCTTATTAATAATCACGATTTTGAGAAATTGTGATCACTATTATCGAGGTTGAATATCTTACTAATGAGTAGGATTATGCAAATCTGTGTCTTGTACAGTATTTGTTCAAATATAGTAAGCTTGATGTATGCAAAATTTTGTTATTTTGTATTTAGACTTATTAAGTAGTTTTGAGACATGTCTTATAGCTTATGTAGCGTGAGACTAGATGTAAGTCATATTCGTTTTGACGTAGGGTACAAAACTATGTGTCTTGACCCGGAAGTGTTCTAAGGACCGTCATCGTTTTGTTTATCTTACATGAGATGATGTACCTTTTAAACACGGGATTGACTGGCGTAAGGAGTTATTTTTTCCATGGTGATTTGTTTGCCATCCAATTATGGGATTAGGAAAAATGGAAAACTGTTTATGTTTCGTTGTTAGTACACTCAATCCTTAATAAAAGTCTCAAACTTATTGAGGCGGGAGAAGATGGCGTTTTGTGGCTGATGACTCCCGATACAATTATTAATGGTCTATGTTTTTCTTACTTTTAAGGACAAATATGTGGTATTACTTAAATATGTCTGACTTAGTGTCGACGAGAGAATAATGTGAAAATAATATTAAATTGGTTCATGATAGATTCGAGCCAAATGACATTATTTTTACATCCGATGCTAATTCTTATCCTTTGTGGATTTAGAAACAAAGTGGGAATATTTACAACTCGTAGTTGTTTAATCCATTATTTGTCGATGGATAATTAACTTTTTAGCGATGCTACATTGTTTTTTGTTTTCAAAGAAGTTTTGTGCTACTTTGATGTGTTATTCTATAAGCACTTGGTGTGCAGAATTATTTTTCAATAATTAGTTCATTGGAAATCACGGATTGTTATTTAACCTCAAGTCAATAGTTCTTATGGCTATGTGTTTGGCCAAAATGTATATGTTCACCGCATTATTTTGTTATTCTTCTGCTTGATTACATTTGAACATATGTTCATTGTCTTTAACTTTTATATTTCAATCTATTTTTATTTTATTTGTGGGTATTTTAATGTTAAGGACCATCATGAGACTGTATATTTTTCCCTCTATCATTTTATTAAATATTTGATATGTTCAAACATTTTATAATAAAAGGTGAAAACCGATTTTGAACTTAGAGTCGGTACTCTTAGTAAATATGTTGGTTGCAAATAAATCTTTGATGTGTTCAAAGTGTAAATGAGGAAAAATATGTGTGCTAGATCTTATAATTCCTAATCGCTATGACAAAAAAAATTGTTATAGTTGAGGAATTGTACATCATTTGACATGGTTAAGTGAAGTATGACGTTGATCAAGTATTCCTTCTTTTAATTAAGAGGAGGATTCCTTAAATATGTTTTTGAGGAAATTTTGCCCACTCCAAATAAGTTTTGGATAATAGGTTGGTCTTTTATGCCTTAGTATTTATCAAACTTTGTGTTTAAGTGACCCTCAATATTTCATCACTTGGATGTGTTCGTAAGTGTTCGGTGAAGTTTAGTAGACATTTGCCTTGTATTCGTTACAACGCAAAAACTATCTTTTGGTGAGTGGGAGAATTTGTGAGCTAATTGAGTCACCAAGAATAGTTTTAACTTCTCTTAATATTTGGATAGTGGGAGTAGTTCCATGATTCATAATAAAGATAAGACTTTGTCTACTGATGAGTAAATGTTAACTTGTATGTCAAGTTATAAGGATTAACATAAGGTTGGTCCTTGAGATGTTTTGCTCATTATGGAGGATAGTGGAAGCTGTCCTAAATATTCAATTGTTTTTCCTACTTTTAGTAAGTGGGAGCTATCAATTTTAGTAAGTGAGAGTATTCACCAAGTAATAAAAATGGATCGTTATATGAGAGTATAAATACATTGTAACAACGTGTGTCTTTGTGACAGTTAGGTTTAAGAATATTATGAGATATGTTCTCAAAATGTTAAGACTATATATTATAACATATGTTATCGAAATGTTAGGATTCGTTCCTCTTTTCTTCTAAGTTTTACTTATCTATTTGGATTTTGTTTTCAAATGGATGTAAAGATTATTTTCTTGAATCAAGTTGTTTGAGAAATTTATACACATGGATCGATCAGTTGAGTCCGTCTCAAATGATTACGATAATAAATTTTTGTATCTCTTAAGCGTATCCATGTGTTAGAGGTCTACCATATTTATTTCAAAATTCATTTGTGTGATGAGTTAGTTGGAATGGTGGATTTGATGTTGTTATGTCAAAATTATATAGGAGAATAAGTTTCTCTTTAATAATTGGTGACATGTTGGTATTTTAGAAGAATATTAATATTTTGGTTATGTCTAAACCTATGATTGAGTGCAAGAAACGATTAAAGTATTGTTTCTTGTTCTAGTGTAATTGGTATTTTGATGCGTACCTTGTTTAGTACATGGTTGAACGTCAATTTTGTAATTGATAAGTAATTTGTTACCTAATGAATCCTTTACACGCATGCACAATGATATGTAATCAAGTGTTTTTTTTTTACTCTGGCCTTTGTGGTAAGATTAGATTAGTTCCTATGTGGGACTAAGAGTTGTCATCAAGTAAGACTCACAAGATGATTGACGTATTATATTTTTTATAAGATTTGTTCTAAATTAGTTCATGTGTGGAGCTAATTGTGCAAAAGCGTCAACTTATGTTTAATCTTGTTGAGTTGTGAATTTGTTTGATGATGGACATTTTTGGATATTGATTTTGTTTCTTTTGAAAATGTTCATATGCATTTGTTGCAGAATGAGGCATATAAGATATCACCAAGCTTTTAGATTTCCTAGTCACACAGGTAATCGCCTTGACACTTGTGTAGTGGGCAAGATGAGACTGAGTCACGTTAACACTTAGAGAGTGTTGGAAATTATCTTTGTACATGAGTTGTATGGAAAAGATATTGACTCGTTATATAGTCGCCTTAGTAAGTCTAAGATGAGACTTAATTTTATAGTCGAAGTATGAGAAGATACCCTATTTTCGTACTAAAGCTTTGAACCGAATCTCAAGTGTTGGATTGGAAACTGTGTATATCAATCTAGTGGCTTGGGTTAGATTCTTATGTAGTATCTAGACTTACGATTCGTACGACATAGAAGCGTGATATGCCCATCGTAGTGGGAGCTATGTTGTGACACATATATCATACTATGTGTGTATTGTCGACCGTTAGGAGTGACAGATGATTCCCTAATCTGTTACTGTGTGAGCCCTTTTCGACTTGTGTGTCCTATTTTGGTACGAAGCCCTTTGACTTGGAGCTGTGAGATGAAATCGAGATTTGATGTTGCTACTTTAGCGTGATTTCGAAGAATCATAAAGTCGTTGGTTCAATGAGTCATGTTAGGAAAGCAGTCAAGTTAAGATAGATTTTCATTAGTGTCTTAGGAATGGTCAATTCAACTACACCATGTTAAGCCCGGCCGGCGGTTATATTTTGTATATAACTACGTAACATGTTATAGCATAAAGGGACAGTGTATGCTGCGGTGTTGTTTGAATGATCTGGGGAATCGTTATTGTGAAAGTGTTATGTTAGTTTGATGGAGACTTAATATAACTCTACTCGTTACATGTTTGGTCGCACGCCCCATTTTCCTGTATGAGACGTGGTTGCTAGTTCTTTTTTAGTTGTGTTTTTTTTATGACTTGGTTGTGTGGCCAAGTGAGAGTTGACTCGGATGTGTGGCCGAGTGGGAGTATTGAAATTCAGTAATTAACGGCCACATTAGTTGTGGCTGTTACATTATCTTTGTGATAAAGAGGTGACATTAAGAGGTGAATAATGAGCCATTAAATCAGTATTTAATCATCATTATTCTCCTTAAATTCTCCCTTTGTAACATCTACTTAAAGTAATATAAAAGGACATCTCTTATATGAGAAGAGAGGAGATAGACAACAACAAGATATAATACACAACCTCAATTAGAAATATACACTATCACTACGGTTAAGCTCTCCATCATATTGGAGCTTTGGAATTTGGGGTGTGGCAATATCCGGTGACTCTAGTAGCCACCGGGATAAGTCTCGGTTTCGGTTTCGTGGATAGAAAGCGGCACGTCGATCATCGTACCTATTCCGCTATTAAGGTACGTATATTTTCCAACAATCACAATATTAATTAGTGCGAGTTATCTTGCGGGAAATTCGGGGCAACATCAGCGCACCAAGCACATTGAGATTGACATACGTTTTGTCCGTGAGAAAGTCGCTCGTGGTGACGTCCGCATCCATAATCTCGCTCACAGCTCGCGGATATCTTTATGAAAGGCATGTTGATTCGACTGCAGGGGTGTGTTAGAAGAGAATATGTTTCGTATATATTATGTAAATCTTTTGATTATAATTGTGTATCGTTTATACTGAGTAAATATCTCTGTGCAATTAGTCTAGTATATTTCTCAGTAGCTTGTATTTATACCCGATTGATAATTGAATGAAAGCAAGCATTACTCTCCTATAGTCACGTTTAAAAGTGATTTTCAATTTGAAATTTAGGTTAAAATCTACTATCATTTTAGGATTTATTTTCAATTTTATTTCCATTATATATAGTGTTAGATTTATTTTTCTCACTGATTTGTTTTATGAATTGAATGAACTCTCTTATTTAATTAGACGCACTATAGTTGGAAATTAAGTTTAAAACAAATCTTGAGCGACCAACCGAAGAGCATCTCCAATATTATAATGGCTTAATAAATGAACTTGTGCAGTTTGCGTAAATTGTCAAGTAAGTGGCTTATAATTGAAGTACAAAAAATTCATATGCTCGTAAGTAACACCTGCTTCACCAAGCTACTAACTTCAAATAAAGTTGCTTGTTTCTCATTGTTTGATTAATATATTGTTGCTAATCATTGAAGTATTAATTATATAGTTGTAAAATAAGGTAGCTTGAAATTTCATTGTGGATGCTTTAAGAGATATTAATTCAAACCTAGTTTAACACCAAATAATTGAGATAAAGTTAAGACTAAACGTACCATATCTACATTGAGAATTAAGACGAATCCAAATCTAGTTTAAAGGAATCATTATTGTCAAACCACATTTGAAAATCACTTCATTTTTTAGACGAAATTATACAATAATTTTACAAAATACTTATATCCAATACTCAAGTCAACATTCTTATCGTATCTGACACTTGCAACCGAGTCCGGTTAAAATAGATTGCTATCAATTGTCTTTTCTTAGCATCTCGACTTATTATCAAATATTCACATGGCAGTCGAACCGAAATTTTGACAAGATATAGAGATGTGCCTCTCTTGGAAGAGGCAACATAACAACATTGACATTACAACAGCATCTACATCGATCTTCCTCTCTATTTACTACATTCTCAACAACTACTACTACTATTATTATTATTAATAGCAAGTCTAACTTCCTTACACACATACATAGTACTCCTCTTCCTACTCTCTCCCTTGTATCTTTCTAATCTATATATCCAGGCTTAACATATAACAACTGGCAGCAAGGATATGCTAACCATGAGCTCCTCGGCCACCTCGTCGAAAGGCACCGCTGCCATTGTTGGAGTAGGGCCAAAACTCGGAAGATCCATTGCTCGTAAATTTGCCCATGAAGGCTACACTGTGGCCATTCTTGCAAGGAATTTAGGTCAGCTACCTATACACTAATACACACCTTAGCTTTACTCCTTAATTGCTTTTCGTTTGCGTTATGGATATTTTGTTTGCAGAAAGGCTGTCAATGTTTGCAGAAGAGATAGCAAGGGAAGAAAAAGCACAAGTGTTTGCAATAAGAATTGATTGCGCGGATCATAAAAGTATCAAAGAAGCTTTCGAAGGGGTGTTGTCACTTGGGTGTGTAGATGTTTTGGTTTACAATGCGGCGTATCAACCCTTTCCTTTGCATCCATCTAGTTTTACTGAAATTCCCGTCAATTCCTTTGAGAGATCGCTTGCTGTTTCTTCCGTTGGAGCGTTCTTATGTGCCCAGCAGGTAAGTAATCACACCCACATCTTCTTGACATTATTATGACAAGAATAAAAAGGGTTATTATTATTACTATTACGGTTTTTCTAACATGTGCCCATTAATAATTAATGAGGAATCGATCAGGTTCTTCCGGGTATGGTGGAGAGAGCGAGAGGGACCATACTCTTCACAGGATGCTCAGCTTCTGTCAGTGGCATGGCCGGCTTCTCCGAATTATGTAGGTTACACATATATATATTCTTTCTTGAACTATATGCAGTTTATCATAAATTAAAAAGTGTTTTTGATTTTGTTGATGAAAGGTTGTGCAAAATTTGCATTAAGGGGATTATCACAGTGTCTAGCAAGAGAGTTTCAACCGCTGGGAGTACATATTGCTCATGTCATAATTGATGGTTTGGTTGGGACACCCAGGTTAGTAATGTAACTTGTAAAGGTTCCACCTCGTATATGTTTTCCTCGACACGGTTTTCATTATAGGTCATTTAGAAATTATCGTCGAAGTCTTGAAACACAATGTATGTAGGGTCCCGAGCATGATGCTGAGATTGCCTTTCGGAGAGCAACAAAGTGGAGGAGGAGGAGGAGGAGCAGACGGGTTAATGGATCCGGATGCACTAGCTCAGACCTATTGGCACTTGCATCTCCAAGACCGCTCAGCTTGGACGCAAGAGATTGATCTTCGTCCTTCTACCCCTTTTAGGTTTTTCTAGTTCCATACTCAAGCCTTTTTTAGAGTTTCATAGGCTTGGATATGCAGTCATTCTATTATGTTTTTCCCTACTTACTACTCCCATGTCCCGTCATTTATTTACCATTTTCATTTTAGGGTATCTCATTTATTTGTTTACATTCATATATTATGAAGGTTTTTTTATGAGTAATTTGATTCCCCAGTGGTACTATTGTTCACTTGTCATTCATTAAGTAGAACCACAAGTGATCTCATACTATTTCTTTGTCTTTGTGCCAAAACTATAAAGATTTTTTATTTTCCAAATTCTATTTAGACATTGTCTATTGGTGGTTTGTTCATTGATACGGAGTATTAGAAGATCGTGTTTATATATTTTAAAAATTTGCAATACCAGTTTTGAAACATGCACCGCAATTTAGTGAAATGGAGGAAGTAATTCTCTTATGCAAGTGCTTAAGGAATAAAAATGATGACCCAACATACGTCTCACCGCAATATATCTAACTTGGCCTTTATGGAAAGGCGGATTGAGCTGACGGAGTGGGGGCCGAAAGGGAGAAAATTCAGTTCCAGTTCCCACAAGATCGGGACGAGGATTACATGGAAGAAAATGAAACTTCGTGTTTCAATGCAAGACACAAAATCAATGTAGGTTTAAACCTATATAAGACCCCATTTTCCCCGTGAATTTTGCATTGATTTGACAATCTAAGAAGATGTCGAAAGTTTCAAAATGCTAAAATGCTATGTTGCCATCTAACTGGAAAGAACAATGACAGAAGTTAAGGTACTATTGCTAAGTCTCCGTCAAAAAACAAAAGCTTAGGACATAAATAAGCATATGAAATATATCTATGAATGTTTATGATTCTATGAATGTCCCATAGCCGTCATTCATAAGGGACCTAGCTACGTAATTCAACATGCATGTGTTTATGCCATGCATACTTGCATCTAGATTCATCTTTCCTTCTGCACCTCTCGAATCTCTTATTACGGTTTGGGAGTTTAGGACGAGACATAACATCCTTTCTTTTGTTAATGTAATAATACAAATGTACACCTAGTTTTCTAGCTTTAAGACCGAGGTATTCGGGTATCTGTCTTAAGTTTAAGACAAGTTAAATATTATCAATTTGGAAAACTAGGACAAATCTTTTGTTTTTTGCCAATGCATTATGTTTTTCTCTTATTATTCCCATATGAGTATATTTGACATGTCTTGAGCTAACTGAAAATTGTAAGATGAGTGATAATACTTTGGATCCATCCCAGAGGCCCGAGTAGCTTCATTCGAAGATACGTGCCTAGGGGCCGGTGATAAGGGACATGACAGCTCAGCTCAGGTCCTTTACAAACCAAGGCAAGCAAGGCTAGTTCGGCTTAAAAAGTTTGCAAGTAGCTCAATATAGCTTTTACTTCAAGTAATTTTTTACTACACCATATATTTTTAAACGAGTTTCAATTTAACCTACACTAGATATACAAATATAGAAGCCTTTTCATTGGCACAATTATTTTTCAGTCAAAATAAGTGGCAAGACTTAAATGAAGGTAAGTTAGGTATTTTGCGTAAATTGTTAATTAACAAGTCGGGAAATAAGAAAACCGATGTTCGGGGTAAAAATACAATGGTTATTAGGGAGTATACATTGAAGTTCGGGGTTTATTTGTAAAAATGCAAATACATGGTGATAATTTGTAAAAATACGCAAATATGTGGTGGTTATTTGTAATTTTTCCTAAATTTATTTATTCCTCTGGGCAAAAGCCAACCCAACTCGAAGAACCCGACCCGACTCACCCGAAACGACGTGACTCGATATAACCCGAAAATTGGGTGAACTGAAACCGACCCGACCTGAAGCTAACCCGATAACCAATTACAACCTTATTTTTTCCAACTTGAATCCGACCTGAACTGACCCGACCTATGACCTGATATTGACCCAACCCGATGGATAACCCAATAATGAACCAGTTTAATAATGGTGTACATAGGACCAAATTGACATTTATCATAATTATTTTCATCCGAAACTACAATTAATACAACTACACATTGTTTTAACATATATAACGATAAAATATATGTTGATAACTTGACCCGATACTAACATGCTAATGACCTAATAACCCGACTTGTCACCCACTGATGACCTGACTTGAACTGTAACCGACCTGACACAACCCGAACCCGATATAACCCGACCCCGTTTGATCCGACTCGTAACCAATCTGAGTGACCCGATTACCACCTCTAGTCTGACCCAATGAACTTACTCCTCAGGGCATTCAGGTGTACAATACGGTAGTTTAGGTCTTAGCGACATGGCACAGTGACAACAAGGCAAGGGTATATAGTAGCCGCTGCAATTTCTGTCGTCATCCAGAAAAAAGACTATGTTGTAAATACATAAATAAAAATTAGAAAAACCTAACTAAAACAGACAATGGATACAACAAAAGTGGGAGGCAAATGGAGCTCCCACTTGCTCTTTGTGAGGGGAGCTTGACATGTCTTAAGCTTGCGAGCTTGCGAGCTTGCGAGCTTGCGACGGGTCGCCCCGTCACAAAGGAGCATTTGTGATATTCTTAAAGTATAAGATGATTCAAGTGAAAGGACGAATACATTTAAACGTAGTGAGATGAGCAACGTCGACTAGACAGTAGTACACTGCCCACTAGGCAGTAGGCACTCACCCCAAATTTTTAATATTGAAGCATCTCACTCTGACAGTCACCTTCGACAAAACTGTGATAGTTAACTGATCAAGGATAGTACATTCTTTTTTGTATTATTACTATTTCGCATGTTATTCGCACAATTTAAACAACACACCTTGCAGGAAAACGGGTCAAATACGAGATCGATAACTACAAAGCGTACCAATATTAATTGATGACCGCGGCTTGGCAGAGAAGAAAATGACAAGTCTGTCAACTGCTCATTCAGTAACTTGGCGAATCGGCAGCTTTACAACTTTACCTGCATTTTACACATCATAATGTCCATGGATTTTACCTTTTTCATAGGAGTGTAAAGAGACTCGGCACACCCCCCTTGAAAGGCATGTAAGCCCACTTCTGAATCAAACTAGACCATTCATAGTAGCATACTTGCTTGGTTGTGTAGCAAAATAGCACTCAATTGAGGCATCATAGCTTCTAGTATGAATATTCCCTCGCTATGGCAGGAAACGTGCCGTACTTTCTTAAGGAATTAATATCTCAGAGTAGATGGGCACAGCAGGCAGTAAAAAGGATCATGATTCGCAATGTCTGAATTCAAGAATCCCCAGTATTTCAAGAGCTCCCGCAAATGATAGGATAGGGGTGCTAAATTGCTAATGTACAGACTTCCCCCTATTAACGACACAGAGAGGCTGGATACCCATCAAATACCAAGGTTAAAGATTCGAATGTAAAGATTAAGATGGTGTCATGTACCTACCAATGGATAAAAATTTGCTGAAAGTATATGGACAATGTATGAAATATCATCCCCAATGCTAATTGTCAACTATGAACATTGCATCTCAATCCTTCCCTTCTACAACATCTCCAACATGCAGCAATGACGCACCTATCAGATCCAGGACCTACACATCCTAGAATTGAACACCTGAATAAACCATATTGTTGCCGCTCGCTTGCAATTTCTGAAGGGAAGTACTGAAAATAGTTCTCATGAGCCATCCTTGGCGACTGAATATAACCAATATTATGACAGGAACCTGTATATTGTGCAGCAGGTCTCAAAAAGGGATCAATAAAGGAGAAATTATGCTGAAAATCTGCCATTCTCGACCCATTAGGCATGTTACCATAATGAAATTCACCCGGCGGGTTTGAATTTTTACTAAATGCAGTACCATTACTCCGCAATGTAGGATTATGAGGTTTTATAGCTACATGTTTACGTGTGTTTTGTTGATTACTGTTGTTAGTTGTAGAATGTTTTGTTGCTGAGACCCCTTGCCCTCTACCAAAATCCTTGCCTTCTCCTGAACAACTCATCTTAGATGATCTCAGACCATGACCGACCTTCTGAGACTTTGAACCTAACAAACAAAGAACGATTGACTTAAGTATGAAAGGCTACACATTTGACTTATAAATCAGAAACAAGTATGGCAAAAAAAAATCAATCTTTTGTACCTTCACGAGAATTACCATTGTACCCAGCTTTCTTCCTCTTTTCCCTCTTGAACCTAGCAGCTGCTCCTCGTTTATGCTTTTCAGCAAGAACATTTCTTCTCTCGCTCTCATTCTTCCAGGGCTTCAAGTTTTAACAAACTTAAATAGTTGAGGTAAAGTGAAAGATTGAAAAGGTTAAGTAATGTACAAGAACTAGTAAGTAGTCTGTTCACCTGTCTGTAGGTCTCCAATCTATAGAGATTCCTGCCTTTGACAAGCAAAGGAAACAATGGAGGCAGCTTCTTCACCCCCTTACTCCACAGTACCTCAACCTGTAGATAACATAGAGAACAATATATACAAGCTGGAAATAGTAAAAGGAAGTAATGAGAATTGTCCGATCAACCAACTACATTGTGCCATGCAGCATTATTACTGATTCTGGCTTTGTTTGGATAGAAAAATGGGAGAGGAGGTAATTTTTCCTCCGAATCTTTCCTTTGTTGGAGGAAAATAATTTACGTTGGAAGAGGGAATGGGGGGGATCTAATTTCCCTAACCTCCATTTTGCTACCCAAACAAAGGAACTCACCTACCTCCAAATCCCTGCCCTCTCTTTCCATCCAAATCCCTCAATCCAAAAACACAATCAATGTAATTATATGTATGCGAAGAACATGGGGTGGATCTGTGGCATACCACACAGACTTGGCAAAATAGAAAATGTCATCAACTGTGGCAGGAAAAAAACATTATAGATTATGCCCTTACAGTGAATGTATGCTGCTGTTTTGCTGCACCGTAGCTTTCTTTCACAACTCGTCCGGCAATTGTTCTCTTCCCAAGAAGTTTCCCGTTTCTTGTCACTTTTTCAAAACTAGTTTGGGTCAGAGGCTCAGAGATCCAATTTGCAATGGCAAAAAACACACCTTACCCAAGTTTTGTAGTTTCTTGTTTTTAGAAATTTGCACAAGATGGTTCCGCAAATGAACACTTAGAAAGAGGGGGGAAATAAAAACAAAAGAAGATATAAACCAATCCTCTATCATCCTCCCTCTAAACACAAGAAACCCAGAACTAATGTAAGTGAAAGTAAAAACAGTTGTACACCTAGGATGGAAGTAGTACCTTCCGTATACCTTTTGTTTGAAGAGGACAGTGTCTCCCCTACAAACATCACCTGCATCCCAACAAACCCGAAGGAAAAATACGGTGAACACCTTTAAAACAACAAGTGCTACAATAGAAACCAACCAATTGAAGAAACAAAGATCATTGAAAAATCTATGCACCTTTGCAGTTGATGTTAAAGGAAGATCTTGGGTACAGAATTTCAGCACCATCTTTTATCCTACAAGAAACAAAAATACCTTAAGTTCTGTCAACATAATGGGTACATCATGAAATAGTGAACTTAACACCGGGGCACCTACCTCCAATGCTCCAACACTCTCTGCACACACTCATCTTTGTTTCCAGACATTCTAAGCCCGTGTTGACGCAAATATGATTTGCATGCTTGTAGACTAAGCTCTTGCAAATCACGCTTTTCTAAGTGACACAACAGCAGGTATCAATAATCATAGTATCAATGCATTAGATAAATCCCGCTCTTTGACACAACAGCAGCTATCGATAATCATAGTAACAATGCATCAAAGGTATGACACTACTCTTCATTTACACTTAAATAATTATATTAGCCCCTTTACTATAGAATGGAAATAATTTTTCTCCAGATGGAGATAATTGTGGCCTTCTCTGATTAAAATGTCATATATTGAGAACATTTGGTAAATGAGATTAACAGCCACATAATTCACCCTCAAACATTTACAGAACTTAAACTCGTCATAATTTTATAATAAAACACCCTAAGCAACTTATAAAGATCGAATACAATGTAAAATTCAGACACGGTTGATGAGATTTGTAGAAACTTCCATGATAATTTAACAAAACCGTCAAAAGGTGGTTCAAGTGCTGCTAATCCACCAGCAACATACGCAGCGGAGAAGCTAACTCAAAAATAGTCGATAAGTCGACAATCAACTAAGCATCCTACCAATAGAACTAAAAAGAGCTCATCAACTCAATCCTTCAACATCCACATCAAACACACCAAAATGTACGCCGAATTGTGAAACGAACAGTCTAATTGTTCCGGTATCAACACAATGACTCAAATAACAAAACAAAGAGTCTAATCATTCAAGTGTTAACACAATTACTTAATTTGCAAGGCAAGAGTCTAAACATTCCACTATCAACACAATAACTCAAATTAAGAAGTAAAGAGTCTACATTCAAATGCTAACGCGATGACTTAATTTGCAAGCCGATAGTCTGAACATTCTAGCATCAGCATAATAACGCAAATCACAAAGCAGAGAGTCTAATCACTGAAATGTTAACGCAATTATTCAAAATGCTAGGCAAGAGTCTAACCCAATAACTCGGATTATGAAGCAAAGAGTCTAATTATTCAAATGTTAACATAATTACTTCAACCTAAGAGGCGAGAGTCTAAACATTCCAGCATCCACGTAATAACTCAGATTACCAAGCAAAGAGTCTAATCATCCAAATGCTAATGCGATTACTCAATTTACGAGGCTAGAGTCTAAGCTTTCCACTATCAAGGCAATAACTTGGTATAATCGTTCAAATGCTAACGCGATTACTTAATTTAGGAGGCGAGAGTCTAAACATTCCAGTATCAACGCAATACCTCAAATTACAAAGTAGAGAGTCTAATCATTCAAATGGTAACGTGAGTACTCAATTTGCAAGACGAGAGTCTAAACATTCCAGTATCAACGCAATAACTCAAATGACGAAGCAAAAAGTCCGTAATCATTCAGGTGCTAAAGCAATTATTCAATTTCTGAGACGAAATTCTCGTCATTTCATAATTAATTAATGCAATCACTGATTTTTGAGACGAAAATGAAAATTTCCTGATATTAAATTTTCAAACTAGCAATAGTACCTTGAAGAAAACGAAGCACTTGATCGTCATCTCCATCCTCTTCGCAAGGATCATCATCATCATCTTCTTCTTCTTCATCTTCTTCGCTGCAGCGAAAATCGCTGTCGTTGATCAATACGCAATCATCCTCACTGCTGAATTTATACAAAACGAATTGATCAACACAAACAATATGAACTATGAAAACGCAAAAAAAATAAAAAAAAAATAGAAGAAGTAGAAAGTAATGAATGAAAAAACCTCGATGAAGAAATGACGTCGATGTCATCATCGGAAATAGTGTAGTCTTTGTCGGAAAGGTTGATTAAAATGGTCTTTCCTTTATCGCCGGTCATGGAGTAATCGGATATTTTAGCGATTAAGTGATTACGGTCATCTTCCTTAATTTATGGAAAGCATTTTTAAAATAATGCTCAAAAAATAAATATTTGTCGTTTTGGGTTGGGTTTAAAACTATTTATCAAAATGGTGTCCACGTAGGCTCGGATTTCGCGAACCAAAAACACGGAGGAAACACGCCATTGGCAATGGCGTGTTTCTAGTGAGTACGAAAATGCAAACTTACAAAAATTGACTAAAAGTAAACACGCCATTGGGAATGGCGGGTTTTCTTACAGAGACACGCCATTGGGAATGGCGTGTCTATGAACAGTACAATTTTTTTTTTTTTTTTTTTTTAAAAAGATTTTTTTTTTTTTTTTTAGAAAAAAAAAATAAAAAATTTAAAGACACGCCATTGGGAATGGCGTGTTTGTTCCGTATTTCAGGTTTCGAAAACCCGAGCCTACGTGGACACCATTTTGATAAATAGTTTTAAACCCGACCCAAAACAACAAATACTTATTTTTTCAGCATTATTTTAAAAATGAACTCTAATTTATGACATGTTTTGGGGAATTTTTTAATTTCGTATTTGTCTGATATTATCTCATTTTTCAAATGGCGGAATCTTTATCACAGCTTAAAACGAACGGAAAATTCACATGGTACCCCCGAGGTTTGCCATTTTGCACGAAATACCCAAAATTTTGATTTAGAAAACTTTAAGAGGTCATAACTCGTGTTTACGAGATCATAAAGTGACGATTTTTTTTTCAAATCGATCATCTTTCCGAGAACTACGATTTGAAAAAAAAAATTATTGTATTTTGATCCCGTAGCTAGGAGTTATTGCATGTCAAAGTTTTTTTGACCGAACAAACTTTGAGCGAGTATATCTCTTGGTTACGAATTCCGAACTCGACAAATTTTTTTTTCAAATCGTAGTACTTGGAAAGACGATCGATTTGAAAAAAAAATCGTCACTTTCTGATCTCGTAAACACGAGTTATGACCTCTTAAAGTTTTCTAGATCAAAATTTTGGGTATTTCGTGCAAAATGGTAAACCTCGAGGGTACCATGTGAATTTTGCGTAAAACGAATAGTGTTGCGAGAATTTATAATTAACGAGTAGGTTTCGAGAGAGATACTGGGGGCACAAATTTGACCGCGTAAGTGAGAGTATATACCATTTAACTATGTAATTTTTCAGATTTATAATAAAGTTTTCTGGTACTCCACTAGTTATTCATTTCTTACTCTTTTCCTTTTTCACAAAAATTAATAAAATGAATTTTGACCACAAAAAACACAATACCCCACCTACAAATGAATTTGGACCACACAAAACCTACAACCCAACATCCAAAAAGAGAAAGAGGGAAGAAAACCCGACATACCCAATAAGAAAAGAGGAAAGAAATAAGCGACTAGGAAGGAGTATTGTTTTAAAGATTATGAGTTTTATCATAAAGTTTCTGATTTCTTTCACTTAAACTTTAATCTAAAAAATTCAGTAAAATGTGAGTTTTACGTCAAAAACTGAAATGTAATCATAAATTTTAATAAGCGCGAAAAAATACACATAAAATCAATTATATAGTAGGTCTGATTTAGTACATATCTTTCCTATTTTTGCCAATATATATCGAGTGCCTAACATGGTTCTTTTTGTTGAATGCAAATGAACTTAAAATGAGTCAAAGATAATTAAATTGAACTATAGTGAGCTGAATTAACTAACCAAATTTTTGATGCTCAACGAGAATGCTAAGCTCTTTGCAATCAATTAGTCTTACTTGTAACGGATCTATCCGTCAAAAGCTTGTGATGGGTCGAATCTTTCTCACAAGCTTGCAGGTGGAAGGGCAAGTGGAAAAACAATGATTTCCCACTTGTCCTCCCACTTACAAGCTTGTGAAAGAAATTTCACCCGTCACAAGCTTGTGACGGATAGTGACCATCACAAATGAGAATTTGTGTTTTGCAATATATAGATTCACAATTTAGTCATTGTACGTAGCAATGTCGATTCCGGAACGCTGGCATTGCCAAAAGATCGAGTATTCAAGCCCAACCCCCAAATACACTACACAAATATAGGATGGAATACAATTTATATTCGGAATTACTTTTTCACATGCGAACTTTACTCTTTCACATATATTTTTTCATAAAGTTTCCGTTTCATGCCCTTTTGTTAAACACAAGCCCCTTTCTTAATCAAATTGACTCTTATGGATACATCTAACCTATAATTGAATCTAATAAAGTTGAACAATGGATTATAATTCTGCAATTAGTAAAGTACTTGTATATTTAGCAATTATTAATACATTTTATTTAATTAGTATGCTTAAGTTTAATAATTATTCTTAATTAGGGTTTATAGGTGGTCGTAGCAGGGGGATAGAACCGTTGTGGTCGGGTTGTCGGCGTTGTCGGCGTTGGGTTGTTGTGGGATGGCAGTCGGCGTCGAGTTTATGAGTGACTGGGACAGGGGCTGCACTGGTGGACTTCAGGTGATCAGAAGTCGGTGGCTAACGGGGTAGGCAAATCTGGGGAAGGGAGGGTCATGTATGGGTCGTCGGGTGTTGGTTGGAGAGGGGGCGGCGGTAGGGTGGTCGCCAATGGCCGGAGTAGGGGCGGTGGTGAACGCAGAAGAGGAGTACATGCGAAAGGAGGAGGGGGGCTGTGGGACAAGGGAAGGTCGGTAGGGTGGTCATCGTTAATCGGACCTGGTGAGGGAGGGGGAGTTCGGGGTAGGGGAAGGGGAAGGGAGGCCGAGGTGGTCGGCTGTGTTGTCAGCCGGTGGTGGCCAGCCATGGTGGTGAATGGAAATGGTGAAAAAGATAAGGGATGGGGAAAATTAATTGGGTTAGAAATGAGAAAATGACAAGGGTAATGTTGTAAAAATCGTATGTGAATTTTTCCACCAAAATCAACGAATCAAAGCCGAAAGTAATCTAAAGTCGTTTTTTCAATTAGTTTTTAAAATTTAGAAGGACTAGAATAGAGTCGTCATTGTTAAAACGAATTTATGTCAAAAGAATTAGGATAAAACGATCCACGAGTCCAAAATTATACTAAGTTGATGAGCGTCCTTGTGGACACCCCGTGAAGCAATTTGACGAATCCGAGAAATGTTACTTAACAAGGGGTAAGGTGAGCAATTCACCAATCACCATGTTTGGTTGCCATATTTATTAATTACTAGTTGTTGTATCGCGCGCGATGCGCGCGATACCCCAAAATATTGTGACTCGTTTATTTGGATTAATATCGATTTATTCATGGAGTGCGTGGTTTTCTCGTAAATTGTTATAGTTGCTTGTTAGTTTTGCTAGAAATGATGATAATTATTTTATTTTTTAGTAATTATAATTGTTTTATAGAAGGATATTTTTCGGTGATGCATATTATACGATTGTTGTCTGGAGTCTGGGCACCTTGCTTTCATTTTAGCATAAGACGTTGAATGGCGCACTTTGCCCGGGATATCCCAATATACTTTTATTTAAAAATTATTGTTTGCAAGATGAGCACAATTGTTTATTTTAGAAAGAATGATAATCCCTTGTCTTAATCTTTTGAGATAAGAAAAAGTTTTATTACTATCCACTTTGCTAATCACCTCAGACATTCAAACTTCGTGCGGCCTCTTAGGTCACCACTCAATACACTAAGATACAAGCAAAGAAATAAAAATCAAATTTACTATGTCTATCCATATATATTTCAAATGCGTCTTCAAGTCTGTCATTCCATATAGCATTTTTGTTCCAACAGCTACCATTGTCCGTATGATAGCATGCCTAGATCAATCCGTCTATCACCACTTTACTACTTCAGTTACTAAGCAAACAATTCGCATTATTGGATGAAATCTGCACAATACCAGATCTATGGTTAGGAAACATGCGTAAATAGTATTGGTGTAGTAGTATTGGTGCCTACAGACCATTCAAACACATGATGCACTCAAACACGATTGAAAATGGCAATTGAAATGATGTTAGAAAACCATTACATGCAAATACAAATCCACACAATGGTAGGCGGACAAAAAGAAAGATGCCAATGCTTTTATGTTCTACAAGACGAGAAAGAAATTTTCGCTATCAAACCAGAGACAGCTTGTAGATCACCAAAAAAAAGTCATATAAAATCATCTAAAAAACTACATTCCTCTATATCCACTATATATCCATTATTGAAAAAGGGAAAAAAAAAAGGTACACTTAAAACAAACAAAAACCGTAACCTTTTCTCAACACCAATACCTATCGAATGTTCCCATTATTTGTGATTTCGCTAAATCCAAATGCTTGTGAAAATGTCAACATTCAAAAGCTTCCTAAGATACAAACTTAAAGTTAAATAGGGCTACAAGCGAGCTCAAAATAATGAACGGATACGAAGAAGAAGATCAGAAATCAACTTGATTTTCGTCTATGTCCCATCAAACATGTACTAATTCACAAGTACTGCCCCATATTGCACTTTTTTTCATATATACACAAACCATCCTATGACATAAATCAAGACCCAAGAACCAGACAAACCTTTTTTTCCTCAATTGAAAACAAAGGCACAGACCTTTCCTTTAACCGACTATATGTCAATGGATAATGTTTAATTGCATACTTAGAGGTAGTAGCAGAACTACTGTTGTAGAAGGGATAATAGCATGAAGCCATGAACGGTAAACAAGTTGTCAATGCTAACAATATTGAAACCTCTTCTACCTAATCATATCTACTATAACCAAGTTGTCAATGCTAATAACAGTATTGGCTTCCTCGTGCACCTCGTGCACCTCGTCCATCTCCCTAAACCTCAACCTCAACAACCTCAATTTCAAGTTCTCAACCACCTTCTCCTCTCCCCCCTCCTCCAACCTTAACAACCTCCACCTCCAATTTTCCCCAACCTCCTCCTCCTTCAATCTTCTCCTCATCCTCCAGCCAGAAGCTTTTCTTCTAACCTCAACCTCTTATACCTCTCATTCGCCTTTCCCAAACCTTAACCTCACAATCAAAGTTCTTAAGTTTCCTTATTCACTAAAAACAAGCAACAATGTACTTTGACCTCAAAATCACATTCAAATAACTTACCAATATAATCAAGAGTATGTGGCAAAATACTAAATCTACACAAAGAATAAATTATAGCCAGTTTGAGGATAATAGGAAAAGTTGGCAAAACAATTGCGTTTGTGCGTCTTAATCCAGGTACCATTTTCCCGAAAATTCTAAAGATCCACCCCATATATTAATTAAACAAGATTTTCGGAAATTACCCTGAGATAATCTATCATAACAAAACAAATCAACAAAAAGATTCAAAATAAAACCGCCTACACAAAAGAAAAGGAAGGGGGATTAGTCTACTCTCTAGTCTTTCCCTGACATCAATTCAGACTTTTTCCTAACGTTATCGTGAAACATCTTTCCCTGTACTCTCTAGTCTTTCCCTACGAGAATCTTCATTTAAACAGCCAGAAGTTTAATGAGATAGCTGGAAGAAAATGTGTCTTGTGGATAAATTAACATACCTAATGAGTGGGTTCTTTGAACCCTCCATCCATGTTTGTCAATTGAGCGTTAAATGTCTTTGTCAAAGTCAGAGAAGCGCTGAGTTTAGGAAGTCCTCAGTCTAGGAAGTCCTCGCCGTAAATCAGGTGGTTGACTTGGATGAAGTGCAGGATAATCCAATGGCAGACATGGAAGATTTCCAATACCAGATTGAACGGAACGTGCAGACATGTCCTGTATAAAGAATGTAGCCAACGTTAATCAGTATTGAGTATTCCGTACACTAACTTTCATTAGGCATTGTGGTGGTTGACCCACCAGTGAATGTTACTCACATCTTTGAAATTCGCTCCTCAATGTTGAAGTCCAATCTAGGATTAAGTGTCCCACATTTCATGGACATAGCTGGCTTTTACCTGCAGCAAGGCGTGCGTTCTAGAGATTTTAAATTGTTTATAACAACTATTTAGATAGGAGACGAGAGGTATCATTGAGGCAGGAGGGGGGAACATAAAAAAGAAAAACCATTATCATCACCCGCCTTATTAACATCCCTATTAAAGATTAATCACTACTCGCTCAGGCGAAAGGAGTATAACATAATCCAAAATTGGAGCTATCTGCTCATCAAAACGGTAATAGGAGCTGTAAATCCTACTCGACTAAGTATTGATGGATTTACATACAAGGACATGGACCAAAAACCTTATTTTATTATGCTTTTCTCTAATTTTTGCGCAAAAAATTATAATTTGTACCTTCTGTATAATAAAGTAATACTCCGTAATTGCTTTAATATTTTTAACGAGACACCAAACAAAATTTCCTAAGTATGTAATTGCACTAAGCATGACTCTGAATCACAATCCTAGATAATATTTTTACTACCAGACACGATCTAGAAAAAAGACGCACTAAGCATGAGATGAGGCTCATACCCCTTTCATGGCTAAATCGGGAACATTTGTCGGAATAATTAGATATTTTAACAGCAAAGATTCAGGCCAGCAGGTCAAATTGAAAGTGTTGCGGTATCTAGAAAGTGTACTAACCTCATAAATTTCATCAAGACCCTTCCTGATCTTATTATCATCCTGTTGATAAAAGGCAAAAGTCGGGCAAAATCAAGTTTATGGAAGACAAAAGGCAAAATATAGCAAAACAAATGGTAATGAATTTCAGGACATCTGTATGAAACAGGATAAACTCACCAGCTCCTTCCTTCACTTACGTGTTGTGGCAATTTAGGAGCCCTTTGTACGTCATCAAAATGTCCCTGTGAGCATCGAGGAATTCAATTAAAAAAAAAGACCAAGCTGTCATAATACCATATGTGCATCCAAACTACAAAGCAAACGTAGAATACAGAAGACAAGAGGGCCAAGCTTCTGATGATCTTTGATTTTCATATACATTTGTCATTCATTTGTTTGCCTTTTTTATTCTTTGTAAGGGGTATTTTAATCAAAGACACACAAATGATTGGGACAGAGGTAGTATATAATAAATAAGAAAAGAGGAAGGAATATCACGTGTTGCCTATAACCATCATAAAACCTATCCTGTAAAATACCGAATTCAAGGAATATGAGATGTTGCCTATTGCCATCATTAAAAAAAATTAAAACTTTGGACTGATCTTAGAGACGTCTCACTGTTTAGCCTGTTTTAATAAGGTCTACGAACACCATTAAAGACATCTCCTTTCCCAGAAAAGACAACACCTGAATTTACAAGAAATTATATTCTACGAAATAACACGAAGTAACAAACTGTAAACAACCAATTTAGCAATAAAGTCATTTAAGGTGGTATTCGATCTGCTTTGAAATCATGGCCATGCAAACAAATTTGATTCCTTTAGGACTAAGCAGTAAGCAGCAAGCAGCAAGCAGCACGCAGCACACAGCACGCAGCAAGCAGCAAGCAGCAAGCAGCAAGCAGCAAGCAGCAAGCAGCAAGCAGCAAGCAGCAAGCAGTCGTCTAATACAATTCTCAACACTATTTTTTATTATCCATCCCAAATCTAATATATTACGTATAAGCTAAGAAGAAACTAAAGCCAGTGTTTACTGAGTCGTTTTCATAACATAACTCAGTGTTTCATAATTCATATTAGGTTCAGAATTTCATTCAATTTCCTGACATGATTATTACCTCGAAGAATAGATGCCATTACATCCCACAGATCTAGGTTGACTCCAAACTAAGTTTTTGATTGTTTATTTTTTTGCTCCTCATATTTGCCAACCCACAAAACTTAATGAGCGCGTTTTCAACGTTAAAAAATGCGAGTACACATGAGAAGCAATATGAACAAAATCCAGCATAGATGCTCACCTTCTCCTTCTCTCTCCCTGCCTCCCAATCTGAACAAAACCAAGCACAAAGTCTCCTCCCTCTCCCCCTCTTCCTCCCCCCTCCTCTCTGCCCCCATCTCTCCATATCACTGTCTTTCTCCCTGCCTCCTCCTTCA
Source organism: Heliosperma pusillum (assembly GCA_022085475.1). NCBI lineage: Eukaryota > Viridiplantae > Streptophyta > Magnoliopsida > Caryophyllales > Caryophyllaceae > Heliosperma > Heliosperma pusillum. The sequence goes on from JAIUZE010066235.1 coordinate 233,713, forward strand.
TATGGGTCCATCATTAAACATAATACAAACGACACTTGACAAAACCAATGAAAATTAGGAAACAACAAGAGGAACCTGAGGCGCTGCTTGTAAAAATTTACTGAGAAAACGTCTTTCGTGGGTCCTCTTTCAGTGGCTTTACTGAAATAGTACATGTTTTCCCTCCAACTTATCTAAACAGGGAAAACTTTCTAAATTAAAACTAATATTATCAGATTGCCTCACGTATGGTGAGGTAGGGTTTCAGATTACGTTGAGTTGTGGTGACTTTTTCACAAACGGCAACAAAAAAATCAAGCTTAATTAAAATTATGATGCCAGACATACAAAATTAACAAAGGAACAAAACTTGAGGTACAGTTCTCCAATTCTGATAAGCCGGAGAATTGAGGGGGGATTTTCTGAAAGATTATTGTTATCCAGCAGGCTATAGAAAAGATAACCCTCTTTAACTTCTGGAAGCTAACTACCTGAAATCATAATAAAGGTACATTTCTAAACTCCTACGGAAACGGACTTTATATTAAATATCTGTTTTGCACTGGCGGACGACTTAAAAAGCTATTCTGCGTGATGCCAAGTAGTTGATAGTCGATACGCCATTCACGTGGATGCACTACTAATTAACCACATTTGAAGATAGTTTTTGGTGTAACGCTTAAACCACTAAAAGATCACATTACTACATGAATGGACTTCGAAACCAAAAGTAATCTACCGAAAATCAAGCAAATTACCTGAATAGTATGTAGTGAGAGATATGAGACTTGTATTTTGCAAATTTAGTGAACCCTTTTCATCAAGTGCCTAAAACACACAATATATACATTGGTTAACACGGTCTCAATCTTTTGACGACAATCACAAATAAGATTGATTGTGTGTGACCTTTTTTCGATAGAAGTATTCATTATGACAGGTTGACTCACACCTAGTAATATACAAGAGAGAAAATGACCAAAATTAGGCTACACACAGAACACCCGAACAACCCATGTGTTTCACTCCTAGTTAATATGTTTGGATGGTCACACTAAGCAAGGACCTAGCACACATCAAATCATGATATTAGTGGAG